>VYZP01052393.1:39446-88646 GCA_013400635.1 Hypocryptadius cinnamomeus | reverse complement strand
CACCCTTTTGGGGGGGGGGGGGTCTTGGACATGGCAGAGGCAGACAGGGATATGCCTGGAGGGAACCAGGACACACTGGGAGGATCCAGGGCATGCTGGGGGGATCTGGAACACACGAGGGGAGACTGGAACACACTGGGGAAACACTGGAACACACTGTGGGGGGACACTGGGACACGGCAGGGGGATCCAGGACGTGCTGGGGGCATCCAAGACACATTGAGAGTGTTGGGACACAGGGAGGTCAAGCACAGGGGGTCATGGGACACACCGGGGGGTCAAGCACACACTGGGGGGCACTGGGACACACTGGGGAGACTTAGACACACTGGGAGAGACTGGGACCCACTGGAGTTCTCTTTTCAGGGAACGAAACTGTAGGTGACCACCCCAAATTTCGGCACTAGAATGGGGGGCTGCCTTTCCCCCTCCTTTCCCTGGGGGGGCTGTGGTGAGGAGCCTCTGTCCCTGTCTGCTCTGTTTTGGGGGGCTGAGGGATGAAGGGCAGCCGGGGGGACTGTAGTGGGGAGCCCCCTGCCCCCGTCCGCTCCGTTTTGGGGGGCTGGGGGGCTTCTGGCAGCCCCCTTCCCTCCCTCCCTGCGCGTCCTCCCTCCCTTTCTCTCCCTTTCCTGTAACTTAAGCTTTTGTTGTGAGCAGGAGACCCGGGCTGTCGTGAAAAGAGGGGGCCCCACCGCCTTTCACAGCGTAATTGAAACCATTGCGGCTCCTGGCCGAGGGGGAAGGGCAGGGGGGGGCTCCAAAATCAAAGCCTGGGGGGGAAAGACGGGACACACGATGCTGCCGGCCCCCACTCCCCGCCACCCTCCCCGGGCCGGACGTGCCGGGTGTCCCGGCGGGGGCTCTCCCCGCTCCCGGGGATGGCGGAGCCTCCGGGGCTGCTGTGGGGTGAGGAGGTGGGATGGGAGCCAGGGCCGGCTGTCCCCGATGGGGGACCCAGGGGTGCTGCCTTTGGGCACGGCCGGGGTCGGTGGGTGTCCGGTGGTCCCGGGCGGGAGGCGGCGGAGAGGCTGGCACGGCGCCGGCAGCCGAGTCCGGAGCCCGGCCAGCGCTGCCTCCGGCCCGCTCCCGTTCCCACTCCCGCTCCCGCTCCCGCTCCCGTTCCCGTTCCCGCTCCCTGGCTGCAGTGGGAATGCAGGGCGGCTGCTCCGACCGCAGCTCCTCTCGGCCCTGTGGTGGCACGGTCTGGTTGGGTGATCCCCACCGTGTCCCCCAGCCCCACAGCGACAGGGACGGAGGGGTACAAGGGCGTCTGCACAGCCACGTGGATCTTGGCTTCCTACACGCTTCAGATTTTGGATTCTTTCTGGAAATGGTGGGGGGCAGGGGGGGTCACTTCCAGAAGGGGTTCCAGAGGCTGTCCCCATGCTCCCTGTCCCCCTAGGTGCTGGTGGCTCAGGACAAGGGTCCCCAGAGCCTCCAGGGACACACTGGGCCATGGTTCCATCCAGAGTGGGTGCTGAGCCCTCCTGAGGAGGGCAAAACCCAGAGCAGATCTACCAGTCAGCCCTGAGAGGAACCCCTGGGTGCACTGGGGGTGTCAGGAGACATCCCAGGGAAGCAGCCAGTGGGGTCCTGCCTGCTCAGGGGTGTCCCCTCACAGGGACATTCAGGGTGGCTAGGGAATCCCGTTGCTATCACTTGTCCCTGTCACCAGGCTCCCAGCCCTATCCCCAGGCCCTGCCAGGGGCATGAGGGGTGGTAGAGGGTGCTGCCCCCTCCCCAAAACTTCCCAGGGGGGTCTGGGGTTGGTGTCCTGGGTGGAGTGGACACTGTGAAGACAAGGACAAACCATTGCATGCAGTGGGAGGGGGTGGGTGCTGCCCAGACTGGGCTTTACTGGGAGTATGGGGCCAAACCCAGATCTTCCCCCCAGCTCCCCTTCGTGTCCTCACAGAGCTGCTCAGGGTGGGGAGCACCCAGGAGGCCAAATCCTCCCACTGCTCCACTCTCACTTCATCCCAGTACGGCACTGGGGGATGCTGGTGGGTACCCAGTGTTGCCAGTCCCCTGATGCCAGCACCCAAGGGTCCCTAGGGAGACGCCCATGAGTACCACCACCTCCAAAAGTCAGGTGGCTCCTGTGTCCCTCATGGAGCAGGACATGGTGCCCATGCAGCCCCCCTTCCTGGGATTTCCCCCAGCACCATGAGGTGCCAGGATGCCTGTGGGGTCCTCTCTGCACCCATCAAAGCCAGGGATGGGGGACACAGCTGGGAACACCCATATCACCCTCAGCAGCAACCTAGCCCAGCCACAGGCTGACGGCCTCTCTCTGAGCCTCTTCCCTGGGGACAGGTACCCTGGGGGTGACACTGGGGGTGGCACCACATCTGGCACAGGCCTGGTGCGTGGCCCCATGCAGGGCTGGTGGCCAGCACCACTCTGAAGGGCAGTACTTCCAAGGGGCACTGGCAGCACCAGTTTGCAGTAAGTGTCCCTTAGGGATGGGCACAGAGCATGGCAAAGCAGAAATGGGGAATGGAGGGGCTGTGGCAGGCGATGCCAGGCAGGATGGGGACCTCGGGGGTGCCCCAGGAATGCAGAGGAAGGAAAGGACCCCCCAGCCCTGCCCTTTGTTTCACACTTAAGAGCCTCTAATTAAAACCAGGCACAAAGGCCCTGGCTGGCAGCAGGCACAAGGTGCCAGCAGAGGACACGGGTCTGTCACCAAGGGAACAGGAGTGACACAGGGTCCTGGGAATGGGCCCCTGCACACCTGGGCATGAGCAGACACACGAGTGCACATACACACACACACACACACACACACACACACACACACACACACGTGTGTGCACATGCACAAGTGTGCTCCCTACCCTGTGGGCTGGAGAGAGTAGTGCTCAGGCCTGGTTTGTACTGGTCTGAACTGGTCTGATGGTCTGCAGTGGCTCCGTGTGTGGGAGGGGTCTGTGAGCACCACTGCCCAGGGGGGCTGGGGGCAGAGATGAGCCCTGGGGTGTGTGTGGGGTGAGCCAAGCCCTGGGCTGCCCCCACCCTGGGGCCAGCCTGTTGGCAGCGGGCACAGCTTTAGCCAAGGACCTCAGCGGGTCACCAGCTGGGATCGGGGGGCTGCTGGGTGACCCCGAGACTGGCTGTGACGAGCTGGGGGATGAATTCCCCCCAACAATGTGGGTCTGCCTGCCTGGATCCCTCAGAGTGGTGAGACCCCAAAGCTGCAGCGTCCCCCAAAGCCATCCCCGGTGCCGACAGGGCACGAAGCCCACCGGGGTGGGCGCGGGGAAAGTGGCTTAAGCACACCTTGACCTTGCTGGCAGGGGAGGATCCCCTCAGCTTGTCCGACACATCTCCTGCCAGCGCCGGCATTGAGAGCGCGCGAGCCCGCGTGCGGAGGAGCCGGCATGAAAAGGCAGCTTAGGCATCTCCTGCTGCGAGAGATGGATTAGGGGCTTCGGGGAGGCCGGGGGACAGCCAGCGCCACAGCCACCGGGCCGCGACGGCCGCGTGCCGGCGGCCGGGCCGCGGGGCCAGGGTGGGCACGGTGTGCACGCAGCCACTGCCCCATGGCACTGTCCCACTGGGACACCGGGGCAGCGGGACAGGACCCTGGGGGTCCCTGAAGTGGAGAAAAGCGTGTGTGTGGAAAACGCCAAGGGCTGTCCCGGCAGGGAGGGGACACCGGGGCTGGCAGCCCCGGCCCCGCTGTGGGCCCCCCTGGCCCGGCCGCAGCTGTCACTGTCAGGGCTCGGGTATTTTTAGAGCCGCCCTAGACCGCAGTGACCATTTCTGCCCACAGAGTGCATGGGGTGGGGAGGGGAGGGGGGAAATGGGCACAAATTTCCCTTTTGGCTCTGCTTTGGGGTTGGAAGTGCCCTTTAAATCCGCAGGGAAGCACCTGGGGATGGCAATGGGTCCCCATGGGGCACAGGGACCCCACATTGGTGGGGTGGGCATGGTACAACCATCTCAGCTCTGTCCCCATGCTGGGTTGGGGTCTGTGTTCCCAGGGCAGTGACAATGATGTCCCCACAGGGACAGCCTGGACCCCTGGATGTCCCCCAGGAACTGTTCCAGGTCTGGGGGTGGCCCCTATGGTGGAAATGCAGGCAGGATGGGGTGCCCCTCTGGCCATCCCTCCCTCTCCCAGGAACAGCTGTGCCCCCAGCCGGGGGCAGGGGACCTGCCAGCACTGGGCATGTGACAGGAGGTGATAGAGCTGCTATTTATATCCTCCTGTGTCAGGGCTGGGTGTGGGGACATCAGTGAGCCCATGCCACTGGCCCTTGGTGACTCTCAGGGTCCCCTGAGTGCCCATCTGCCCCCAGCACCAACCAAACCCCCCTGTAGGTGTGGGTCAGTGCGACCAGAAGTGTCACACTTCATGGTGTCACACAGCCATTTCAACTGTCTCCAGCCCACTGGGGACACAGAGTCACATCTGTGCCCAGTGGGGGCACAGAGCTGACACAGGGACATGGAGCTGTCCCCATGCCCAACGGGGACAGAGTTGTCCCATTGTGGACACTGAGCTGTCCCTGTGTCTGCCAGTGCATGAAGTTGTTCCCAACAAGGACACTGAGTTGTCCCTGTGCCAGTCCCTCCAGGCTAGAGGGTACCAGAGGGGGGCAGATGTGTCCTCCAAACGCCACAGGTCCTGGAGAGCACACATCCCCAGCAGCAGAGGCCCTTGGCACAGGGAGATGCCAAGTGGGGAGACATTCATTCCCGGCCTCCCTCCTGCTCCTGTGGCAGCAGGGCTGGGGAGAACAGCCCAGAGAGGGCCCCCCAAAGAAGAGGGGTTCCCCAGAGAAGAGAGGCCCTGGTGAATGCAGCACAGGCTCCTGGTCCTGCAGTGAGGGGCCTCTGCTCATGCTGGGCTCTGGGGTCCCCTGGCCTGGGGACACTGTGCCCCTTGAGCACTTCAGGCAGAGAAGCCCAGGGACTCAGCTCACCCCTTTGGCACCAAGTGACACAGGCAGGGCTGAGAGGCCTTGGGCAGCACTGTGGGCCCCAGGACCACCCCAGGACCAGCCCTGCTGTGAGCTCAGCACACCTGGAGTGCCAGGTTCCCAAAGCCCAGGCAGGCAGATCTTGGTTTCCCCCACCCATGGGTGATTATGAGCACCAGCTTTGTGCACCCAGTGGAGTGGGGGGAATTCCCAGTTCCAGGTTCATCCCACCTGGCTTGACACAGCCCCATCTCCTTGCAGGGCCTTGTCTGGCTTAGCACCCCATGGCAGGTGGGGGTGGGGGGTCCAGGGGGTGGCTGGGCCTTCCAGTGACCATGTGGGCACAGCTCAGGAGCCTCTTGTTATGGGCACAGCTCCTGCACTGGGCCCAAGGGTGCCCACCCAGGACCCACGGGTGGGCTGAGCTGCAGGACATTTGACTGAGTCACGCACAGGGCTGTCCCACATGGTGTGGTTGGGCTCCCTTAGCAGGGGTCCCAGGTCCAGTCCTGCCCATGTGGACCCACCTGGGTGCTTTGGGAGGATAAGGAGGGGACCACAGATCTGACATGGGACACTGGGGTTTTTGTGGGGAGTTGAGTAAAGCAGACAGGCAGAGCATCAACAGGATGTTCTCAGGGCAATGAGAAGCAAATTGGAGCACGTTTCTGCCCAGCAAGAAATGGACAGAAACATGGCCACTCTGTAGTGCAGAAGTCCCAGCTCACAACCACCAAGCCCTTCTCAGCACACAGGGCTGGCTGGTCCCAGGAGAGAGCCAAGATTAGAATCATAGGATATTAGGGGTAGGGATGGACCTTAAAACCATCTAGTCCCACCCCCAGGCTGCTCAAGGCCTTACCCAGACCAGCTTTGAACACTGCCAGGGTTGGGGCATCCAGCACCTCCCTTTCCTGGGAGGTTTTTACTTCCAGGATATCCTGGGGGAATTCCCACAGGGCTGCTGTGGTGGGGCAGCGGGCTGAGCACAGCATTCCCTCCTAACAAGTGAGAGGCATGTGTTCCACACAGGAGTTCTGGCAGCACAGGCCAGCCTGGCTCACCAGAGGAACAAATCGGGTCTAGAGCTACCCCGTGGAGCACAAAGCACAAGCAGTGCTTCAGGACTCACTGCCCCGCTGCGCAGGGCACAGGTATCCCCTCAGGGACAGCTCTGGTGGCACATGGAGGCTCAGAGAACACACTGCAGACAGCCCCGATCCCGAGCTCCTCTCCGTCACCCGGCTCTGACAGGCAGCAGGGGGCAGCAGGGCTCGGGCAGAGAGGCTGCTGCGGAGAGAGGGAACGCAATGAATGAATGGAGAGACAGATGGGATCTGTTTTTCCTGCTGTCAGGGCAGGCGGAGGGCCGGCGACACACGGCACGGTGCTCAGGGACAGCTGGTGACAGCTGTGCTGGGGGATGGAGAAACACAGACCTCTGCAGACCCAGACCCAAATCCTAGACCCAGACCTCAAACCTAGACCCAGACTCCAGACCCAGACTCAAGACCCAGCCTCAAAATGCAACCCTTGCCCACAAATCCAGACCCAGACCTAGACCCCATCCCCTGACACCAAACCCATCCCACAGCCCCAAGTCCCAGTCCTGGCCCCCAAGTCCAGACCCAGATTTAGATCCTAGACCCGACCCCGATCCCAAAACCAGACCCAGACTCCAGACCCTAACCTGGCACCCGCCCCCAGCCCCCCGGTACTGTCCGCGGCACTGCTGCTGTGCCACTGCAGAGGGCAGGGCTGCGGCTGCACGACCGGGCACACACTTCTCACTCAGGGGCGAGGAGAGGCCCTCGCAGCCCGGCCGGAGGGCTGGGGCAGCAGCCGGGGATACGAGCACGGGGGCACTGTCGGGCCCTGGGCTGCACCGTGGGGTTGGCTCTGAGCACCGCGATCCGCTCGGGATTTGTGCTGGGCACCGCCTCAGGGCTGGGCGCGGTTTCTGTGATCGCCGTCAGAGCCCACCCGAGCCCCGGGCCGTTGCCAGCGCCCCTCACCGGGCCGCCCTCAGCGACCCCCCGCGCGGGCCCCACCGAGCTGGCTCTACGCATGCGCCGCCCCAGCAGGCGGCACGGCCCGCTGCGCACACCGGGGGCGGTGGCGAGCCCGCGATCCCATAGGCTCACATGCCCATCACTCAATCGACTGAGGCAGTTCCCATTGGCTCGGGTTGGGAGGGCGGGAAGGCTGAAGCGGAGCTCGCGCACTCCGTGTCCAGCCCTCGCCGTGTGACGCCTTTACACATGCGCGCTGCAGCGAGTGGGAAACGGCGCCCAGCGCTGCGCAGTAGCTCGCGCCCTAATTGGCTGCTAGGCACGCGCGTGCGCTACTCGCGCCCTCATTGGTTGTCCGGCGCGCGCCTGCCGCCGTTCGCACCCCCCATTGGCTGTCGGGGCGCGCATGCNAGCGGGGCCGGGCCGGGCTGGGCCGGCGCGAAATGGCGGACAGGTTCTCCCGCTTCAACGAGGACAGGGACTTCCAGGTACTTCTCTCGCGCCACCCCGCGCGGCCGCGGCGCCTCGGGCCGGGCTCCGCCGCCTTCTCCCCACCCCCCCTACCGGGGCTTTGTGTGCGGGCCCGGCGCTGCGCCGCGGCGGGGAGAGGCACAGAGGGGAACGTGGGGGGCCGGGACCGGCTGTCAAGATGACCCGCGGCTGGGGAGAGCTGCTCGGGCACGGGGGGGCAGCGGGCAGCGTGTTGTGACGGCGGTGGCGAGGGGCCGACCCCGCGGAGGGACCGGCAGGGGAAGACGGGGAGGGATCAACCCTCCTCCAGTGATGGGACCGACCAGCCCCCGTGAGGGGTTGCGCCCCTCCCCGGTGAGGGAACCAGCCCCTCGATTAGGGGAATCGCCCACCCCCGGTGAGGGCTCGGATCACTCCCCCCGAGACCCGCACCGCGCCGTCCGAACATCTGCCAGCGACCCCCTTGTCTGTGGAAAAAACGCCTCTTCCTTCTCACACCCGGCCCCCTCGCCAAAACATCAGTATTTCAACGTAATTAACGCCATTGATGCTCTTTGAAAGGGGGTTTAAATAAACAATGGGGAAATTAACGTTGACTCATTAAGCTCGAACAATGACATGTTGTTCTCTGACTTCAGCCCGAGAGAGTCTCGGGGTTAGAAGGGAAAACAAAAGGAGCGAGGATAACGCTGCTCGAGGAGAGTCGTGGATGAGCTGTTCTGTGGGTCCTTGTTTCGGGAGCCTGCCGGTGGAATGGTGCTGTTCATCCTCACTCGGGCCTTTCACCCAAAGACCTGGGAGGGTTTTTATAATGTGGAGCTTGCGTAATTCTGCTTCATCTGGCAGTGAGGTGCAGTCCTGGAAGCAGTCAAGACATCCAGGAGCGACTAATTTATGTTGTTTCTGGATGTTTTAAGGGGTGCACGCTTCAAAAATTGTTACTAAACTGTGGTAGAAACACACAAGAACATAAATACCAGCGTGTTTGTGTGCAGTGTTGGCATTGCCTGCTCTGAGGATGGAGGTTTGGCTCCTGCCACAGCCCCAAACGTGGGCTCGTTTGCATCCTTCATTTCCTTCAATGAAGAAATGAGCCATAATTAACACTGGAATAGTCTGATTTGGCTTTGAAGTTTGTGTTTCAGGAAGTGGAGCGTGCCAGATCTTGGGCTTGAAAACACATTTCTTGTAATCCTTTGGTAAGGCAGAGATGGGGAACCTAAACCAAGTCGGGTACTGTGGCTGTGCCCAGGGAACAGGTGAGCTCTGCAGTCGTGTCCACATTTGCCTTTGGGTGTCCTTGTTCCTGTCCCTTTGTGGGGAAACCCCATGGCAAGAAAAATAATTGTAGTGGCAAAACCTGTTACTGTGTCGTGGCTCTGGACACACAGGGGGAATGTGTGGTGATGTCAGGGAGGAGACTCAGCTCCATTACCTGATCCCAAGATCTTGGAAGCTGCTGAGTGTGCCTGGGAACAATAACTGAAGTCACAACCCTTGACTTTAAAAAAGGGCACTGTTCTAAATTGGGGTTTATCTGTGCTAAATACCAGACTTTCCTTGTCCTTCTCATAGACTAGAGTGAAAAATAAAATGATAGGGTTTGGTTTTATAGAAGGGTCACTGCTCTGTTCTTCCCCACCTGAAAATATGCCAGGGAGAAGAGAGACATTTTATTTTGTGTTAAAGCTTCCTGTGAGGGAAAAGTGGAATCGGTCCCCTGGGAGGAGCAGTTTGGAGGTGGTTGAGGCTGCAGAGGACTGAAGGTGAAAACAGTGAGCTGTGGAAGAGATGATCTGAGGGGGACTGGGACAAGGTCACGCTGAATTTTGGGAGTTCAGGGGCCTGTGCATCTACCCCTTACAGCTGGGCAGTCTTAACAGTTTTCCCAAAGTATATTGATGGAGGAAAGCTTTTTGCTGAAGAAGAAGGAAAAATAAGGTTGAAAGTTGCTTTCAGAGAAGACTTTTGAGTTTTCTTCTCCTTATTGAGACAGAGATTGCCTGAGCTGTGACATGAGTGTGGAATACAGGAAATGCTTGCTGTGCTGGGTATTTGCAGGGCTGCTGTGGCCATAGGTAAAAATACACCTGTGTGTGCCTCAGAAAATTCTGGTCTGCAAATACAGCAAAACCAGGAGTGTTTCTGTTGGTGTTAGGGACGCCCTTTTCTCACAGTTGTAGTTCTTTGGCAGGTGAAATTTCTGTCCTTGGAGCAGGTGTGACTCTAGATGTGATCCCATGTCCCTGCCAGGCTGGTGAGTCCCAGGGAGCATGGCCAGAGGGAGACAGGCTCTAAAATTACACTGCTTGATCAGGGATGGATGCAGTGTGGGGAGGGAGGCTGCAGAGAGCTCTCAGATTTTATTCTGGAGTGATCTACTTGTGATTTCCTCAAAGTGAAAGGATGTGTAGCAGTTTGGAGAGAGGGAGAGAAACAAAAGGTTGGGAGTAAAGAGTATAGGTCAAAGAACATTTTAGCTGTTTGGAAGAAAGGCAGATATCTTGGGATTAGTGATGTGGCTAATGAAAAAGTCACTGGATGGGAAAAATAAAAAAAGCATTTCAGAGTTCTCATATCAGCTGCTTTTCAGGAGAGAAGCTGGAAAGAGTCTGGGTTGGGAGAATCAGTTTGGCAAGAGTGCAAGTTGAGCACTGTAGGCAGGGGAGAGCTGGCAGTGCAGGGTTAGCAGAGGTGATCCTCGGGTTTCTGAGCTTCTGATGTGCTGGAGAAAAGTGGATTAAAGGTGAGAGCTGCTGGGAGCTGTTCTTCCCTCCCCTGTGCCTGACTGAAGAAAGATCAGTGCTATCAGGGGAGGCTGGAATGGAAACATACAGCACTGCAGGAAAATCAGGAGGGACCTAAATCAGCTGAGAAAGAGAAGGTGTCCATGGTCTGTAGTGCTTGGAAAGGTGCTCAGAGGAGAAGGGTTCTGCTGTGTTGGGCAGAGGGATCAGCTGAGAACTGGAGAGATAAGAGGAGCGAGGGATCTTCCTATAGCTGCAGCCACAGTGATGTGGTGGGCATGAAGAGAGCTGCAGAGGGAGTGATGCTCCTCCCAGGGAGTTCTAGGGAGCTCTGTGGAAAAGGGTGGCTTGTGTAAGGATAAGAAAGTCATATATCCCTAAGGATGAAGGGCATGGTGTGAAGGGAGAGAAGAAAGATTGTATAGGTGAAATTACAGCAACTCCTTTCTGTGTTGAGTGGAAGGAACCTTGAAGCTGAGGGTGATTTGGAAGTTGAAATTGCCAAAGGAGCAGGAATGGCACTGGAGGGTATCACTGCAGTGAGCTGATTAGGCAGCCCTTGGGTTTTTCCTCACAGGATTGTTGTGCTGTTGCTGTGCTCTGTAGCTTTAGAAGCCACAATAAAGGCTTAGATCCTCTTCCCTTTTTGCTTTAAGCTCTGAAACTTTAGAGAAACTTGGAAAGCCCCTGGGTTTGAGTGTATTTTGCAGGTGCTGAACCTGAGGGCAGCTCCGTAAAAAGGCCTTGAGCTGTGCTCTGCCTGTCCTGGGGATTTTTCCCTTCCCAGGCCAGCACAGGGCTTCGTTTGGGAGCCTTGGACAGGGAAATGGATGAGTGGAGGAGAAGGGATATCCCTGACCTTCCTTCTCTTGCCTCTCTTCTAGGCTCTGCAATGGCAAGTGAAGTCTTGGGTGGCTCATCCAAATAAATCCCAACCTTTTTTCCATTTTCCATCCAAGAGAGGTTATTTTTGGGGTTCTGACAAGCTTAGTTCTTGGGGTGAAGGGCTGGGGAACCTGTCTGTCACAGGCTCTGTCACTGGTCTGAGCCACTGTCCCCTGGACTGATGGGCTTCCCTGGCAGAGGCAAATGGGAACCACCGTAACTTTGAGAAATTCTGAACAATAGCTGTAGATGATGCGAACAGAATATTGTAGGAGCATTAATGAAAGCTGTATGAACATATGAAAGTGCTGCAATAAGTAAATATATATTTTTAGTGCTATTTTAAAAGCATTTACAATGATTTGATTCTTCAGATCAGGTATGCAAGCTCAGAGAATAAATATCATGGATGTCTCTCTTGCTGAAATCCAGTGGAGCTCCCACTTTCTCCCAGATGTTGAGAAAATGTTTTCTTGCTGCATTTTTCTCCTTTTCATTGTTGAAGCAGAAATATTACCAGCCATATGTGTCTATGTGTACAATAATTTCCTCTTCCTACGTACATTGCACTTACTGGCATCATTAGCCAGACGGAACACAGGCTGTTCTGTCTCTTGTTTTTTTGGTGTTGTGTAGTCTGTGCAATGGAATAACACTTCCACCCAGCAGGAAGAGCCATGCCTGGTTTTCCCTGCTGGGTGGAAGTGTGACCAGTCTGAATCTCAGCTCGGGTATGCCTGCTAATTCCAAGAAGATAGGTGTTTTTTTCCTTTCCCTCCACAAAGGATTTGAAGGGCTAAGCCAGCACATCGCTGTGCTTCTGGCCCTGCCTGCTTCCAGCAGGTTGAGCTGAGCGCTGCTGGCAGGGGGATTTTATGCTTTTTAATTGGCAGAATGTCAGGGATAAGTTCTGTTCCCAAGCAGCTTAGGCAGCGCTTTACTGGACAGCTGGGCCAGCAGCGAGGGGGTTTAGAATCCATCCTTGATGAGTGTGGCCATGGCTGCAGCTTCACTTCCCAGGTGCTGCCTAAGGGAAGTGCATTTGGTTTTCATGTCCTTCAGCAGGACCAGCTGCTCGAGGTGATGTGGCACTGGGAGCTGATGCCTGCGCTCTGCCCTGCAGAGAGATAAAGAGGGTCATTTTCTCTGCCTGCCTTTACTAATTGGGAAAAGAAGAACTTAATGTGGGGGAACGAGGATTGCAATCTGCAAAATCTGTTACGCTGAGGTTTCAGCTGATCCAGGATCCTGGGGTGTGAGTTTGCCTTTGGCAGGAGTAGCTGCAAGCAGTCAGGAGGCAGCCTGTGCCTTTTCCATGGAGTGTTTTCTAACTGAGGAATTAATCTGAGATTTTAGAAGATCTATTAGAATTGTTTTGGGATCTTAATTTATCATTTGATTCAGGTTATATTTCTGGTGTGGGCCCAGCACAGGAAGAATACAGCTCTTACCTCCTTGGCAGGACGTTCTGACCTTTCAGTTGAGCAAAGCAGGAACAGCAGGACTGTGACTGATTTTTTTAACCTCCCTGTGTGAGCGAGGAGGGGAGGAGAGGACTGGGGGAAAATGTGTTCTAAAGTAGATCAAGTAGTATTGGTTCCAGTTTTAGAACATCACAGTAGGGTCTGAACTTCAGTGTGGATTTCTGGGGTTCACGTGGTGGGGTAACTTTATATAGACCTTTCCTGTCTGGGTCGTGCCTTCCCCTAGTCTGTGTTGACACTTCTCTCCTACAGTGATGGTCTCCATTGCTGAGGCCCAGTGAATGGGAAAGGAAACTCTTTATCCTACAGTGCCACAAGTCATGGCTGAACCACCTCAGCTTCTTCTGAGTCACCTTCTGTAAGACAAAACCCACCTCTAGCCAGGCTCCTGCCACCCTCTGTGTGGGAATGTGGAGCTCGTTGGATAAAAAGCACTGCTGCAGTTCTAGGGCAGCGCTTCCTCAGTTGACAGAAGCTTTTCTCCTACCACATGGCTTTAAATCTTTAGTAATTCTTGCTACTTTCCCCTTCATGCAGCTCTATGTTAATTTGAGATTTTGGCCATTCACAGTTTTAAAGCCAGAAGTTAATGTTAGGATGGTGGCTTTAAATATCCAGGTATCACTTAAGTTTCAGTTCCCATATTGACCCAGTTCCGAGTCTAGGAGTTTGTGTTTGGCTGCAGTATCTCTCTCTTGAAGACAACTGGTGATGGGGAACATTTTCCTTTGTAGATTGTTCTGGTAGTTTAGCCATTGAAAGCTGCATTTTCCTTAATTTTTCTTCTAGATTTTCTTTATTTTTAGCTCTTTGCTGAACTTTATGTCCTTCTCTGCTGCACCAAAGCACACATTACTACTCTTTGTCCTCTTATGTGAAGGCATATACAGCATTTCTGCTCAATTTTAGCTTCTGAGAGCCTTAATGGCTCTGAATTCTGTTATTGTTCTCTCTTCGTGTTGTTACAGCTTTCTGCATCCTAAATTGTCCACACTTGTGGTTGGAAAACTTGCTCAGAGGAGTCTAGAGCAGACTCTTACCTGGTATAACATGCTGAGATAAACATCTTTTTTACTGAGAGATAAACGTCTACTTACTGGTTTTTTGTGTTTGCCCTTCCTTTGTTGCACGCCCTTGGACTGTATTTTTATCCTTTCTGCTGCCATGTTGCATGAGGAGGTTTTAACTGGGATTTC
This sequence comes from Hypocryptadius cinnamomeus, assembly GCA_013400635.1. Classification (NCBI taxonomy): domain Eukaryota; kingdom Metazoa; phylum Chordata; class Aves; order Passeriformes; family Zosteropidae; genus Hypocryptadius; species Hypocryptadius cinnamomeus. Next base: position 74,920 of record VYZP01052393.1, on the reverse strand, counting down.
TCAGCCTGCTGGGTGCAGCCCTGTGCTGTAGCTGTGTTTGTACAGGGCTCTGTGAAAGCAGACCTGGTGTTAGGGAGTTGAAGCCACTCTTACACAGGTCAGGTTGCTCTGTACCAACGCATCCTCACTGTCGCTCCCTCTTTGTTGGGCTGCCTGATCTGCAAACTGAGCTGGCAGGTGCTCTGTTTCCTCTGGTCATTGATAACAGTATTGAATGGCGTTTGAATCCTGTTAACGTGCTCCTGAGGGGGATTTTTCTGTGAGGTTTTGGTTTAGAAACAATTCTTTATCAAGTCAGATACAGTAGGAAGAAAGAAAAGGCAGATAATATTATGGAAGCTTGGAAGTTCATAGTGGTAAAGAGATTACACTTTGAATATGACATGATTGGCACCCTGTTCCACCAGGGTGGTTTCTCTTTGCCTTGCACTATCTGCTGTGGTCACCCACAGGAGGGAAGGGGTGGCATCCAGAGGGACCTGGACAGGCTGGAGAGGTTGGTCCGTGTGACCCTCATGGAGTTCAGCAAGGGCAAGTGCACAGTCCTGCACCTGGGTCAGGTCAGTTCCAAGCACAAATCCAGGCTGGGGGAGAATGGATGAAAGCAGCTCTGAGAAGGACAGGGGAGGTTGTTTGATGAGAAGTTCAGTGACTCAGCCGTGTGTGCTGGCAGCCCAGGAACCAACCATGGGCAGCAGGTGAGGGGGGAATTCTGCCCTGCTCAGGTGAGACTCCACCTGCAGAGCTGCCTCGTGGAGCTGCTGGAGTGAGTCCAGAGGAGGCCACGGAGCTGCTCTGAGGGCTGGAGCCCCTCTGGAGCCAGTCTGGGAGAGCTGGGAGTGTTCACCTGGAGAAGAGGAGGTTCCAGGGAGAGCTCAGAGCCCCTTGCAGGGCCTAAAGGGGCTCCAGGAGATCTGGAGAGGGACTTGAGACAGAGGGACAGGGTAAGGGGAAATATCTTCCCACTGACAAAAAGCAGGGTTAGATGGGATGTTGGGAAGGAATTCTTTCCTGTGAGGCCCTGGCACAGGTTGCCCAGAGAAGCTGAGGCTGCCCCACTCCTGGAAGTGTCCAAGGCCAGGTGGAGCAGCCTGGGATAGTGGAAGACTATCCTCTGCAGGGGATGGAACAAGATCATCTTGAAGGTCCTTCCCCACCCAACTCCTTCCGTGGTTGTTTGGTTGTTTGAAGGTCCTGGTTAGCCATGAAGATGTGGGTGCTAGAAGCTGCAGCAGCTTCTACATCAAGGCACATTAAAAATGACAGTGAGAGAATTGGGTGAGCGAGGCTGGTGCTGGCTCTTGGGTGGAGCTTGCTGAAGGGCTGCAGAGCATCCCTCGTGTGCTGGAACAGATCCACAGCTGGTGTTGGTGCAGCAGAAGGAATCTGAAAGACATGAAATTGTTCTTGTTTGGTGCCAAAGTATGCAAAGCAGAGACCTGCCTCTGGCTCCCACTCCTTGTGTGGTACAAGCTGTTTATCTCTGAATTGTAGAACATGTTTTTGTTCGGACAGCTCTAAGTGGGTATTTATATGCACGTTTTCCCGGTTTAAACTGCTTGACCTGTGACTAGTCTTAAATGTGTTCTGCTGAGTGGGTTTTCAGTGTTTTTGGACTTAGCAGGAAGAGTTTTGTCAAAATTAATTTTTAGTTTGGTAAACAAAAGGTGCCATCAACTTCTCAATGTGCAATTCCAAGGTGCTTCTTTCAAACTGTGCCAATTTAAATTCATCTCCGAGTCTCAAGTGATTGCTTTTGTTGTATTGACTTGAGAGGATTTTCCTGTTAAGTACTCTCAGAATAATTGATGTGTGTGTCTGCTGAAAATGAGGTTTTGCTGCAGCTTTCACAAGATGTTGACTGTAAATATTCAGCTGTTTCTGGGGGTGTGCAGATGTGCCATGTCCATACTTCCCACTTGTATTCTAGGGAAAGGTCTGGGAAAGCGATTCCTAATGTATGGAGGGCAGTGAGAACGTGTTGTTTGGGAATGCTTCACCTCTGTGTTGCTAGGAAAGAATCTGTGATTTTTTGTGTGTGTGTCTTTACAGACACTGCAGGGAACAACAGGAAAAAGGATGATTTTGTTCTGGGAAGCATTAACAAAGGCTTTTCAGGTGCCAATACAAAGTTGCTTTTGTATTGCTTTTTATAGCTTTGAGAACCCGTGTGGCCTTTATAATTATCCAAGAAAGTTTCCAGGATTGGATGGAGCCATCTCCTAGGTGCATGTCGGTCTTAAAAATGTATTTTTTTCTGGGTGCATAATGAATATTCAAAAAACACTGTAAGCCACACTTTCCTGGAGTTGTTTTTGAGCTCTTTGGATGGATTTCTAAACACCAACATGGTTGTCTGCATCAATTACGTTTTGGAGCCCTTCCATGGTATAGAGTCATCAGGCCCTGCCGAGCTGCAAAGGGCAGCATGAATTACTACTGTGATCTGCAGTCAGGCTGCGTAGGGAGGTGTGGATCTTGCAGAGGTATTAGAAACCCGTTATATTTTGATTGTATGTAATAAACATAACAATCAGTCATGGGGAGCTGCATTTGGGTTTAAACGCCTTCTTTCCCCCACTGGTCTTGGCTGAAACTCGCTGTGAGGTCAGTGGTGATGTTGATGATAGAGCCCCACAAATAAATCAGAGCACTGGCAGACCTTGGCACTTGTACCTCTTGTATCTCATCCATGCCTGGAATGAGTTTTTATCCTGCCTGTCCCACATGTGCCACTGCAGCTGCAGGTGGTGGGTGTCTCACCCTCAGGCCACGTGCGGAGAAGTGAAACCATCACTTCTGGAAACAGCTGCCCGAGCTGGAGAGGTTTGTCAAAAGAGAACTAAATGCAACATGAGATGAGTATCAATGGTGGTTTGCTGGAATTCCTGGTCTTTGGGTCAGGCAAGAGGCTGGTGCTCCATCAGGGCTTAGCAGAGCGATTCCTGAGCCTCTTGGCCACTGTGCTGGTGCTGGACAGGCAGCATTCACCCAGGTGTCCTGGGTGTGGGATGTTGGCAAGGGTGCTGGGAGCCAGCTTTGGGAAAAGTGGATGGATGTGAGGGTGCCTTATCCATCTAAAGATTTTGTAACTGCTCTGTCTCCTTTAAAAAAGATTTCAATTTTAATAGGATATTTGCTTCTGTAATCAGAGGGTTTTTTCCCCTGCTCCAGGGGGGTGCTGTGTGCGTGCAGTGAGGGAGAATTTGGCAAGATGGCATTTGCTGCCTTGTGCTCAGATGCTGCTCCAGTTCCCTGTGCTCAGACCTTGCATCTGTGCTGACCCGTCCCGGGAGGGCAGCAGGAAATGTCAGCTGTGCTTCCCAGCCGCGGGAGCAAAACATTCTGGGATCTGCAGCTCACATGGCCTGCCCTGGCTTTTATCCACCCTAGAAAATGGCCTTTTTTGGGGGGACTCATTTATCTTTTTGGATGTTCCTGTGTCTCAGCTGCTGTTCTCAGCCTAATGCCTGCAGGGCTTTTGGGAGTGGGGAGTGGGCTTGGTTAAATGCTTTCAAGTGATACTTGTGGGTAACAACCCTGAATTTTATGGCTTGATGTAACGTTTTTGGAGTTTAAGATTTATTGATTGAATTGATGGATAAATAGAATATGAAAAAGTGGTGCTGATTTGCTTTAGTGTTTTAAAATTCCATTTTCTAAGGTAAATGCAATATATATGTGATTTTTTTGAGTCTTTTCCTGGTGCTCTCTTAGCGTAAAACCAAATTTTGAATATCTTAAGGAGCACACTGCACTCTTTTCAAGTGCAGTTAAGCAGTCATGATCATGCTGTGCTCTTTTCCAGTGCATTTAAGAAATAATAACAGTGAGTATAGTAAGGCTTTTCTGCAAAATTGCTTTCTTTAGATTGTTATTGGCATGGTCTCACTAAGCAGCGTTTCTGAGTGCCTTCCTGAGCCAATCCTGCAATCCAGTAGGGACATAAATAGATTGTTTCTGCTGTGACGTCTCAGCAGCTGCATTCTGCCCATTCCCTCCCCAGCCAGCCCTGCTTTAATGCTCCCAGGCAGAGCCACAGGGTTTTATGCCAGAATCTTTTCCTATTTTGCCCCGTTCACAGCGTTGAAGGCGTTGTCCCTTGTGGCTGGAGCAGGCAGCATTTTCCAATCCTAGGCTCTTGCAATCTGACTTGTGTTGGGCTTATAACTCACCTTATCCTGTCTGGTGTTAGTAACACCAGGCTGTGCTGGAGCCCAGGGACAGCTGAGGGGAGGGGTCCTGAATGTATCCCCCACGCTCCCAGATCCATTGTCCTGCTCCTTTGTGTCCTGGGAGCTCCGTGTCCCCAGCTCCGGCCCAGCTGCTGGGCTGGAGACTGCTACATTTTCTTTGGGAATAATACATGGATAACTTAGGGCTGTTCATCAGAGCAACCACTCATTCCATCAGGAATGGGCACTATATGGAATGTGTTCTGCATGCTGACATCTTAATATGCTTTGTGCTCGGGAGGATTGCACAGGGCAGTCCAGTAATTAATGTCCAGGGAGGTCTAATGGGCCTAAAGCAGTTGAAGTGACTCATCTTTATTTTGTCATTGTGTTGTTGGTGCTTTAGGTGACTTAGAAATGCAGGCAGTGCTCATGACCCAGCTCTGGTTTTGGATACACCCTTTGGGGTGTGAGAGGAAAGGAGGGAGTCTTATTTTCTTCTGCTTGTCATTGTGAAGATTTTAATGGGTTCCCTGTCTCAGTGATTTCTGTGTGGCTTTGTGGAAACCCACCTTCCTGAAGAGGTGCTTCATATAGAGGAGAGAGTGAATTCTGTGGTGCTAAACAGTGATAAATGGGCTTTAATCAACAATTCATTTCACTTGCATTGAGTGATTTATTTGCAACAGTTCTTGCCACTAAGGATTTTGGGATGAAAGTGTAATTAAAGTTTCTTAAATTTTTTTTATGATTCTGACTGGGTTTAGTTTCACTACCCGATGTTTGGGACCTTGTAAGTAGGAAAAAAGCAGCAATGCTCTTCCCTTGAGCTATTAACTTGAATTGTCCCAGGAAATGCAGTAACTCCACCGGGTATGACCTGGGACAAAATGGCATTTGTTGAGCCAGGGCTCCAAAGTATTTACAGTCCAAAAAAGGGAGAACAAGAGTTGGAATCCTGCATGGAGGCAGCTTTTGTTGGTTGATTTTTCAAATGCTATATTCGGTGTGTGAGGGCTCTAAGAAGGTTTGGCCAAGAGCTTCGAGCAAAGATCAAACAATGGGAAAGTGGAGGAGAGAGCAGAGAACACATGGCTGTGCGTAACCAGAGCGCGTAGAGAGCCAAAGTTCAGATGATATTACACAAAAATTACAGGGCACAAACATGTTGGCTCCTGGAGAAGAATGCACAAGGAAGCCAAGTGGTGTGTGTGGTGTGTAATGAGGAGTGTTTGCATGCTGGAGGCATGTCCTTGCTTCTCATGAAGTAGGAAAATATATTGAATTTCAGTGTGGTTATAGGGAAGCACCAGTGTTGGAGCACTCGATGTAGCACAAAGAGCAATAAATGGTGCTTAAGTGGAAGCCTCTCATCTTACTTGCTCTGCTGTTCCAGGGTGGATGGAGAAGTGTCTATGAGAAAGGGACAGTGCAGCACATCTTGGCTCACAAAGCAGGAGTGAGAGACCCTGATACAAGCGGCTGTAAAATGGAGGGGGAAAGGATGAGTGGGGGGAGGGTGCTGCAGTCAGCCCTAAAATCCTTGTCCACAGGAGCACGTGGAAACTTTGCCATTAGCTCCCAGGGCTGGGAATTTACTGCATCTCTGTAAGTCATACAGGAAGAAGGTTTGGGGAATTGGTTTTGAGTAGTGCTAGGTTTAATGCAGCTGTTATTTCACGTCCTGGTATCCGTGGCGTTGAATCCTTCTTTTCACATAAAGGTTTCCTCTGAAGTGGGAAGCATCTCTCAAGTCTGCAGAAGACACACTTCGAAATCATACTGAAACGTGGTCAGTGCTTGGGGTTCGTGTTTGCCAGGAATGTATTCTCAACAGATCCAGCATTTAGGGTTCAATTAATTGTTGGATTTAAGTGTTAAAGTATTTTGTGTTCTTCTGATTCATTGTCTTAAGGTACAGCAAAACAGAAATGTTTTATGGATCCATTCAATGCACCAGGTTGTAGGATTGGAAAAGAGGGAAACAGATGGAATTCCCCCAACTTGTTCCTTCGCCAGTTCAAGGGATGAAGAAGCAAAGGGATAGATTGTGCTGCTGCCAGCTCCAAAAGGCCTGGGATCCCCATGAGGGCAAACAGCATTGTTGTGGCCATAGCCATAGGACCATTTTTCTCTTACCTGATTAAACATCACTGGCCCAAACCCCCATAAATCCAACCTCACAATAACCATTGGATTGTCTGCTTGCCTTTTTTCCAGGATGAGCTGCTTTATGGTGCAAGGGAATTTTCCCTTTATAATTTATTCTAAATATTGAAAAATAAAGAGCAGTCTCTGTGATGAGTATTGATTTTGGCTCCGTTTGGACACTTTATTTTTTTGAAGCCTTGAATTTCCAAGCCTGAAACACCCTCCTGACCCAGCAGCAGGCTGGCAGCATTCCCATGGGGCCTGTTCCCTGTGCTCCATGGCCTTTTTATGCCCAGGACTTAGAGAGACAGGCAGCACCTGCCTCTCTGGAAAGCTCCAGTTTTAGTATTGCAGCTGTTTGAACCAGGAACAAGTAGAGATCAAATACATAGTAAACCCCAAAGAATATGAATATATAAAATAACCTCCAAAATACATGGAGTGGGTAGTGGTGGGATCACCAGAACTTAGAGACAAAGGCTTTGTTTGCTCTCTGATTCTCTGGCCATGACACAGGGAGTGCTCAGCCTTTTGCATAGTTTCAGGGAGGAGATGTTGTTTTAAGCACCGAAGAAGTGACTTGTGAAGCCTCAGAGCAGCAAGGCGTGCTGCCCTCGAACCGGGATTGACCCTTGCCTCGGTAAAAACAGCTTTCAGTGCCTTGGCAGGCAGCCCACCAGAGGAGCTGGGGAGTGGGCAGGAATATTTAGCTATTCCAGATAATTTGGTGGTGTGTGCTGAGCTACCTGCAGGCAGCAGGTGAAAGGAGGCGCAGGGCCGTGTCTGGGTTCGTGCTGAGAGGGTTTCAGCTGTTGGTTAACTGAACATTATGTGAGTTTAATGTTTTAATAGATGAAGTTTAGCAATGTGTTTTTGTCAGTGTTGGCAGCGTGTGTACTCCTGACTGTTCTGGTTCTTTTGTGCACTATATTTTGGGAGGCTGGGGTGTCCCCCAACCACTGAGGCAAGTTTTTGGTGTAGGCTGCTGGACTCCTCACACACAGAGTCTGTGCATCCACACCACGCTGTCTCTGAGCATTGTTAGCCTTCCAAAGCAGCTCAACGACTGCTTGTGCATAGTAAGTTTGCCTTCAGCTTGTTCCTTGAAGGCTGTCCAAAAAAAAGAGTGGGAGTGGATTGCTGCCTGTGAATTAAACCCCAAATTTGCTCTGGAGAGGCCACGGGAAAGATGATGCCTGGGAGTACAGCATGGCCAGGGTGAATTTGCTGCCAGAGCCTGCAGATGATGGATGGGCTGGAATTTGGGGCGCCAGCATCAAAGCACCTTCTCTTGGCACCAGGTTTTAGTCAAGATGTTCCCTTGCAGATTTGTATTGCTGCATAGGAACACTCCTTCCAGAGGATTTTTGGAGGCTGGTGCCTGGCTTGTAGTATTCTAACCGTCAGTCTGTTACAACTGCAGTTTGCTCTTTCGGGTGCTGGCTTCCATTAAAATTCTTCCAGAAGGAAAAGTTGGTATTGGTGGAAGGAGGAGGGTGACAACATGTTTCTCTTGGCAGCAGCATTGTGTGTTCCTGCTCCAAGGAATTGTGGAGCTGGGATGCAAATAGAACCTGCCAGGGGTTTGGTGTGCACAGAGCAGCCAGGGGTTCCAGCGGTACTGCAGGGCCTGAGGGGGGAGTGGGGAGTGGCAGCCAAGGCTTGGCACCTCCTGGAGTTCCTGTGACACTGAGTGAGGCCTGGGAATGTAGGAGAGCCCGCTGAAAGCACCCCCTTCAGTGGCTTTTAGTCTCATCCCAGCTGCTGGAATCTCACTTCTTTTGCTTCCAAGTTTGCAGCTGGAAAGTCCGAGTGTTTCCTTTCCAGGTCTGTGCCAGTGATGGTGGATGTGTTACATCATGGACCTACTGAACAGCCAGAAGTGGTTCACCATGTTTGAAATCTCAGGAATTTGAGGTTTCAGAAACCTCAAATTATGGCAGAGCTGCAGTGGAGGTGTTTGCTTTCCCTGAAATGGCCCTTCACTGTTGTGTTCCAGCACCAGCACTTGTTCTGGAGATCAAAGATTGCCTTTGCCGTCCTAGCTCGAGAACCTACATGCTCAGTATTCACCCCAAAACGTGGGAAGATGCAGTTTTTCCAAGGGGGATGGTGGTCAGCTGGCAGGGGGGCTGCTTCAGGTCAGGAATAAGGCTGTGTGGTGTGTTGGGGGATCACTTCCATGGACAGATCACTGTTCAGATTTGTAGGAAGGGCTGTTCCACACCATGGACCAGCACTATGGGGGCAGGCACAGGTTTCCTTTGGTAACACTGTGGAATTTTGTTGGCTTGAGGTGTATGAAATCACATGTATCCCTCAAGCAAATTCCTGGTGCAGGGAAAGACTTCTAGTGGTGTGGACATCCATTCCTGCTGCTCCTTGTTACGTGTGGTTTCCATGCTGGCACTGGTACTTGTGCTCAGTGTTTTCATAGACTTCCTAAGGAAAAAAATCCAGAAGTATTGTCATTGTAAATGTTTGGTATTTTGCCAACTTTAATATTTTATGATTGTCATCAAATTGACTTCGTTTTTAGGGTTTTTTTGTCCTTATAGCTGATACACTGAATTGAGCCTGTATTTAATGAGTTCATTTGTTAGCAAAATTATATGAAGTATAACACTTTAACCAAACCTGTGTGGACACTAAACTGTTGGAAGTGTGTGCTGTTCTGTGGAGCTGACCCTGGTTTTCTCTTGCAGGGCAATCACTTTGATCAGTATGAAGAGGGGCACCTGGAGATAGAGCAAGCATCTCTAGACAAGCCCATCGAATCGGTAAGGCCCCCCCCGACCAGCATCGTTCCCCCGGAATTCGGCCGTGTCAGATGGTCCTTGATGTGAATGCAGTCAAATCTGAGAGCAGTGGGCACCTTGTTGGCAGTGAGGGGTAATTGGTGGTAAACTGCATGCTGACCTTAAGTGGGCCTGGGATTTAATCTTGAAGTAGTCCTAAAATGAAAACCTGAAATTTGAGTTCAACATGGTATTTCAGGAATTATTTAAAATAATACATTTATTCATAGCTATTTATTTTAAGGTTTTTTACTTTTCTTTGAAGAATCAGTTTAATTTAAGTGTGAACCTGATGGAATAGTATAGTGAAATACACTTTGATCCTTTTTAGTTTATATTTTTGGAAAAGTACCGGTGTGTTTAAAGTGTTAGAATGACACCTGGCGGTATGGAGACAGGGATCAGTGTTAGTCCAGCAGTCCTTCCCCACGAAGCTGAAGCTGCCCTGAGCCTTTCTCTAAAATTGCTTTACCTTGAGTTAGGTTTGAAGACTCCTGCTGTAAGATGGGGAAAAAATAGGTTTTGTTTAGTTTTAATTTTTTAGTCTTTTTGGAGCTTTTTAATTTTTCTCTTTGCAAAGCAACTTCTGCTGGTTTTAGGCACAGCAGCTTGTTCAGCCTAAACTGGACCCACATTTGGCATTTAGCTTTAGCTAAGTTTCATTTGCAGTTTTCTTCAGAAAGAAGAAAACTTGTAGTGAATAATCAGGGGACACTTAGTGGTGTTTTGAGTAAGTGTAGATTTTTGTTAAGAAAGTACTTGTCAGGTATTTCTTTTGCCTATTAATTTAAGTTCTGTTAAAGTTTCTCCAAGTTAGTCAGCCCCTAGAAGAACCAGTGTTAGCCAAAGCCCACTATATATTTTTGTTGGTGTGTAGGTTGGTGTTGTGTGTGTTTGTGTGCGTGTTAGATGTTTACCAAAAATTTACACAACTTGGGGTGTTCGACGTTTTTCTTCCGCAGCAGTTGGCCCATATTAGCTAAGCAGCCATGATCTGGTTTGTATTGCACGGTCTGCCTTTTTTAATTTCTTCTCTAGGGTTTCCTTTCCCCTTCTTATTTCTGTTCTTCTGGTCCAGTGAACACTGCATATAGTACCTACTGTCTTAATGTGCTGGCATGATGCTAGATTTAGGCATGGCAGTAATTGATGACGCATGAGATAATGCTGCAGAGATGGGAATTGGTATTCACTCTTCTCCTGAATACTTCAGTCTCACCTTGGGACATGGGGATTTGAATTAAAATGCCAAGCTGGATGGAAATATAATGGGAAATACGTGTTGGTAGCCTACTCTGGGCCACACTGGAAATTAGCATTTCAAAATAATTCAAATGCTGCTTACAGGCTAGACTGGTTACCTGATTTCCAAAAGTGCTTTCCCAAAGAGAGGAATAGAAGAGGTCACAGATTACATCTCTGGTGATCCAGAAGGAAGGATGCCTGTGGAAGTGTGTAAAGCATGAGCAGGTACCCTGGGTCCACGTGGGCTCACTGTGCAGATCTCATCCTCCACAGGAGTAATGCTTTGTGCAGTTTGATTAATGCTGAACTACAGCAGAAAAAATAAATTAAATTATGGCTTTAATATTTTATTCTTGTCTCTCACTATCCACATGTCAGGACATTTTTAATCTTTACAACTCCTTGGTAGGTACAGTTCAACCTAATTGAAAACAGTTGGATGAAGAGGACAAGAGAATGGCTTGTTTTGTGAGGAGAAAGAGTTAAAACCTCAGCTTGTTCTTTAAAATCAAGTTGGTTCCACTCTTCTTTTGTCTGAAATAAGAGAATCACACAATCATTAAGGTTGGAAAACCCCTCTAAGCTCATTGAGTCCAGCCAATCCCACAGCACTGTCAAGGCCACCCCTAACCCATGTCCCCAAATGCCACCTGTCCATGGCCTGTGAATCTTTCTGAGGATGGTGACTCCAGCACTTCTCAGGACAGCTGTGCCAGTGTCCATCCCAGGATTTCAAAGCTGTGGCTGCTGCACAGGGGGGTGGTTTTGGCCTGAGCAGGGGTGGTGTCAGAGACTACAGTCAGAAACAAGCTGGTCACTTCTGAGGTTTCACATGGTCTTTGTAAAAATACATTGTTGATTCCTTAATTCCCCATCTGGGAAGCAGGAATTACTTTATTCTGTTTCCTGACACCTGTGGAGGTGATTTTGCTTCCACCTGATTAATGATCAGTGTGCTCTTTTAATTGGCAAATTACACACATTACCAGAAGGGACAGTTTCCTTGGCAGAATTCAGTGGGGTGCCTCTCCTGCAAGATATTTCACCAGGAAAGGAGGGTTCATTCTGCTCTTTTGGCTTTTTTTTTCCCTTTTATTTTATGCTGTTTGCTCACCCAGAACCAAAATTGAGAGGGAAGGAGGAAAGGCAGATTGATGTTTTAGAACCACCACACATCTAAGTATTTTCAATATTAACAAATTGGGTTTTAATCCTTAACAAGTTCTCTGTTAACAATCCAACTGGCCTTTTCCAAGGAATCTGCTCAGAGTCATGAGTGAGCCTGTGCTTCATGGTATGAAAGCAATTTGGGTGATGAACACCCTGTGTTTATGACCATGGCAGATCAAAGTGCTTCCCAGTTAAAATACCCTTCTTCAGAACAAAGAGTGGATTTAGTATATTCTGATAAATGTGTTCCTTGCAGCTTCCCACATCTCAGTGACAGGAAGGTGCTCCAAAGCCTGCAGGTGTTTGGAGTGGGGGGAGTGTTTCCTGTGCCACGTCCCTGTGACAGTCCCCACTGATGTGACATCCATCTCTGCAGCATTATCTGTTGAGAGGTGCTGACTGTACTGCTACAGCATGCAACTCAAAGGTGGCTGGAAAAATAGGTTTGGGAGTCTACAGATCATTACAATGTTGAAACGTGTCCTCTACTAGCCTACTGGTGTTGTTGTTCCTGTGGAAATGCTGCTGTGTACAGCTCATTTAGGCCAAAGATGTCTGCTCTGAAACATGGGACTCTAACCAGAGTACATTTATGGAAAACAGAGCTACCAGGAGCTAGGGATGGACGTGGCCTGAACGAGTGCCAGCTGTTTTCCATTACTAAATTGGAGAAAGTATTTCATATCAATGGACTCTTCAGAGCTACAAATACTGATTTTTTTTTTTTTCCCCACAAGTAACATTTTTTCTTGTTGTGCTTTGAAAGATGCTGCACTTACACTGGCTGTTCATGTCAGTGCAATCACTTGTGTCCTTGAAAAATCAGAGCACTTCACCCTTTTTTCTAAACTCAAGAAGCTGCATGCATTTGTTTTGGGGCATTTTGAGTTCACGGAGTTCAGGTACTTGAATGGGAAGTCACAAATTATTGCGGCTTTAATAGAATCCAGATTTTCTCCACATTAATTCCTTATCTCTACTTGTTTATTGAGTCTCTTTGCTGTGAATTCCTGGTTTTCCTCATCCCAGCAGTGCAGATGGAGTAGGAGACAGCCCTTAGAGCCCCCAAGAAGCAGCCCTGGCCCCGTGCAGGCAGTGTCAGGGGTGGACCCACGCCATCACCGCTGCAGGTTGGAGGCCAGACTGGGAATCACCCACTTATCCTGGAGCTTGTTAGTTTGTCCTTGTCCTGACTAACAAATGTCCTTCTCCCTCTCTCTAATGCTGCTCGGTGCCATGAGGGGCGCCTTGAGCCCCCGTGTCAGGCTGCAGTCGGTGGTGCTTGGACACCAGGGGCTGGCACAGCCTGGCTGAGCCGAGCCGGGCTGTGGCACTGGAAATCTGTACAGATCTGTGGACTCCACTAGTTCCAAAGTGTCATTTGATGAGGCTGCTGATTTGACATTTAGCAGCAGCCATATGTGGACAGCGCTATAAATAATGTGCTTCTGGAAGCTGAATGGTGTAGCATTACTATTTGGCTTTTCTCTCTGGTCTTCATTGTGTCATCTGTAGTGAGCTCTAGGTTTTGTTTTGGGAATCTTTTCAACCTCTTGTTTGCATGGGTTCACCCAGTAGCATCTGATCCTTGCTTATAGATTCCTCCATACACAGTCAGCACAGCTTACAATCCACTCAAGAGAGGAATGGTTCCTGCCCGAGCCGGGATGAGCGATGGGATTGTGGGGATCTCATGGAAAACCTGTGCTAGGCAAAACTGCTGGTGTGGGTTACATCCCACAGGCATCATCAAAACCATGGGCTGCTACCCATCTTTAAATTGTAAGCAATTTTTTTTTGATTGGCCAGGACCTTTATCAGAAATTTGTGTTGGAGATGTCCTGCTCAGGAATCACTGATCCACATGGAAAGCAAGCAAGGGCATCTTGTCAGGGCACCGGATGGGGATCTGGAAGGCCAGTTAGAGCTGCTGGAGCCCAGTCACTTTGGATGAGGTTTTGCCAAAGCGCCTTACCCAGCTCTGTGAAGGTCTGGTAGACCCAAGGCCTTGCATTTGCTACACCTTTGGAGAGGTTCTGCTTTGTCATTAGAGCAGAGCTCTCCATCAGTGCTGCCCAGCTCCAGAGCTGGCATTGTCCCACCCAGAGCTGCTGAGCCCTTCTCCCTGCCTGGAGCATCCCACAGCCTGTGCCCACATGGTCCAGGAGAGCTTCCTTGCTCACCCAAGCACCTTTTGGGAGACTTATTTTGGCTGCCACAATTTTTATTGTGATACAAGGAGTTCCCAAATGGCAGAGGAAGAAAGTGAAGAGACTCATGCCAGCCCTCTGCTGAGAAATGAGGGCTGTCCTACTGGGGCTGTGATGTTTCTGTGGATCACTGCAGCTTGTCTGTGGGAAAACTGCTGCAGTGTAAGGATAGTCTGTTCAAAAGGAGTGACAGCTCTTGACATGAGCAGGAGGCTTGCTGTGAAAAGCCCCATCTCTTCTATGTGAAAGTAGCTGTACTTCACAGAACTTTCACTTAAAACTGCACTTTAAAAAAAAGCTGTCAGCTGCTGCAACATTTGTTGTCCCATGTCACATTTTGGTCCCAAATATCCCTGGATACTCCCTAGAGAGCAGACAGGCTCTCACGTGGGATTAAGCAAGCCTGGCCTTCCATTATTTAATTTTTAGGGCAGGATTTGCACTGAAGAGCAGTTCTGTCAGTCTGCCTCCATCAGAGGTCGGGGTTAGCCATTGGAAAAGGAGGGAGGAGCTGAACATGGCCAGAAAGGAGCAAAGTGATGGCCAGGTCTCAACTCAAATGTTAATTTTAAATTATTAGAGTCGTTTTCCTTATTCAGTGCAACAGAAGATGCTCCATTTCAATTGAGTAGGATCTAAAATTAGAGAGTGGTTCCACTGCATAAACAAACAAATGGAAAAGTTTGTGGGGGGGAACAACCCCTTCCTGGGAACTGAGACAGGGCAATGTTCAGGCATGATTCCAATTTATGTCAAACAACTCGGGACCATCCTCTTGAGTGGGTCTGTAAAAGTGGTGCTAATGTGTATAACCTTTCTAAATTTTTCTTTTTCCCTTTAACATTTGTTTCCCCCTTCACTGTCAGTCACAACACACCGCTCTTGAATCTCCCAGCTGGTCTTGACTTGTTGAATTTATTTTATGCTTTCACTCTTCTTTAATAAATACATTACTTGCAAGCAGTGAATTGAAAACAAAGCAAAAGAAAAAAACTACCATTAGTGATTGGACAGTTTCTTACTTTGTGTTACATTTAACTGTTCTTTTGACAGCCCAGTTTTTAAAGCCAGGTTCGTATGGAAATGCTTTCACTCCACTTGCACTGCTTTTGGAATAGCGTTCTGCTTCATCTGTCTTTATTTTAGTGCATTCATAACACACAGTCAGCACAATGTCTCATCTCCCCTTGGCCAAGACTGCAAAGTACTCCTTGTCCTTTGAATTCTTTTGTTTTTTGGTTTTTTTTTTTCTTTTTTTTTTCTCCTTTTGGAAAACGCAGCCATTTTTGTCAGCACCAACTTTTAGATTTAATGATCCTCTGTCAGGGTAGGGCAAATTAGTGCCTTATCCCAAACATATCCCAAGCTGCAGCCTCTCTGTGCCAGGATGGGGCACTCTGTGGCCCTTGGGATTGGCCTGCCCAGGTGTGCCTGCAGGTAAGTGTTCCTGTCTTCCCAACAGAGAGCCTTCTCCATGGTGCCTGTCGTGGGAATCCATCCCTGTTTATTTTAATTTGTGTGGTTTTTTTGGGGGGTTTTTTGGGTTTTTTTGGTTTGGTTTTTTTGTTTGTTTGGTTGGTTTTTTGTTTTGTGGGTTTTTTTGGTTTTTTGGTTGTTTTTTTTTTTTTTTTTCGCATTTGACCTTTTATCCCCAGAAGTTTCCTCATGTCTCCTGGTTTAATTTTTTTTCCATGTAGCCCTGATTATGTCCTGGGGCAGAGCCAGAAGTGTGGGAAAAATGTACATTATTCCTTGGGAAATACAGGAATACAAAATGTCTGACTTTACTAGGATATCAGAAAAAAAATCCAAAATTTGTACTTGATAACATCTTTTTGAGGAAAAATGTATCCATGCAGCCAATATCTTTGGGAAGGTTGTGCCTTTCAAGCTGGTTCACCAAAGTTGTGCAAACCCTGTGGTCATTTTCTTCACTGTGGAGTGACAAAACCTACTCTGGTTTCTGTTGATTATTGTTATTTAATTAAAGAAACCTGCAGCATATAAATATAATTATTTTTTTGATTTCATGTGCCACTCAGTGTTCTGGAGTCACGTCCTGTTATAATTCAGGATATTTCTGCGGTACCTTGGGTTGTGGTTTGCCTGATGATAATCAATAATCAACAAGTTGATATCTGATTTTTATTTTTATTTTTTGTGGTTGCAAGGTGAGCATGGTCCCAGCCAAGAGTCCTTCTCTGAGGAGCTGGTCACTGCCTGTAGCTGGGTAAATGGTCACTGGGGGCGAGCTGGCACGTTGAGGTGGTTCGAGGGTGCTGTGAGTGCTCTGCTCTTTGTCTGGGGGCAGAAACCTCGCATAAAACACAACAATTTCCACACTGAGCCCTGCTCAGCCCCATTGCCAAAGCTGACACTTAATTGCTGCGTCAGTACTTTTCCAGTTATTCCAAAGCAGCTTTTTTTTTTTTTTAGGAAGATGAGACATTATGCTTATTGTTTCCCCTACATGCACTAATGGTTCCTTGCTGTTAACTTATTGCTAGGCCTGTTTCATTCTAACATCTTAGTATTTTTGTTAGTTTACATGTGAAATGCATCACCCAGTCTGTGCTTGAGCTCATTTTATTTAATTGATTTTTTTTTTGTTTTACTAACCTCACTGTTTTTTCAGTTTAATATTGGCTGCATGCTAGTTTATATTTATATATATACATATATAAAAAAACCAATCAAGTCTAGCCTGGATTTTGCTCTGATTGTGTTTTGGTTTCTAGTGGTGGGGCAGTCTTGCACTTACAACTTACTCAGTATTATAAAAGCCTGACACACAAACAAAATGACTAAACACATTGTAGATTTTCTTTACAAAAAAAATCTTAAGTGGTGCTGTCTAGGTGATGGATATGATTGTATAAATATCTTGATTTTATGCTTTTTACTGTCAATTTTTATTGGTACACTTTATTTTCTTCCACATTGCTTTTTAGTTTTATTATTTTTTTATTTCTTTTAAACGTGATGCACAAAAGTTGCCCAGCACACCATCAGAAAGTGACCGTCCCCAATACCCATCCCCCTGGAAAAATTCTAGCCAGCAATTTTTGACATTTGTCTTTCCCTTTATTGGGCATATATTGCCTTTTCAGTAGCATTTTTTTGCATGCGTATATATGTAGAAAAATCTCTTGCTCATCACATGTTTAAATGTCAGCGGGAAGGGAAGAATATATTATTGGAATATTTTTGGTTTGTTTTCTCTGTTCTGTCTGTCAGGATAATATTGGACATCGCTTACTCCAGAAACATGGGTGGAAGCTGGGCCAGGGATTGGGAAAGTCACTGCAGGGTAAGTCCAGTCCCTTGTGTCTGAAACCTTCAACTCCAGCCTCGGTCTTTAACAAAATTATTTCTGCTTTTTGTTCCTAGATTAGATTTTCTTTCCATTATTAATATATCCAAACAATTGCACTGTTAAGTTTCGTATTTGGCAGTTTGCAAGTGGAAGCTGCTGCCTCCCTTGTTGGTACAGGTTAGAGCTGTGTGTGTGTGGTGGGTGTGTGAGAGTCAGCATGGAGGAAGGAGGATTCACTTTCCACACTGACAGGGAGTGGTGCAGCTTCCAACTGTGCTGGTGTTTTGGTGTTAAAAGAATTAAAGATTTGAGGTAGTTCCTGTGATCTGTCAGTGCTCACTGGGGTCAGAAGCCATTAGAAGGCCAGGAAAGGGCCCACTGAAGATGGAAAGTGGTGGCAGAGGTTCTCTGGATGGGAGAGGCTCACTCCTGGTTTCTCCACAGGACTGTCACAGGTTGGACTTACTCCTGTTCCCAGCAGTTTGTCAGGGATTAGCAAATCTCAGTGGCACACCAAAGTGCTGGTTGGCCCAGCACACACCAGACCTTGCTGTCTTGAGTTTCAAGAGTTTCAAAGAGACTCACCAGACCTGCTTCCTCAGTTCTTCCTGTGACACTAAACCCCATTTCTGTAGAAACCTGTGGAGACGTTTGAGGCTCAGGTGTGCCCTGACCCCTCGGTAACTCACTTGTGTTCCCATGCCTGTAGTCTGAAGACCTGGGAGCTTCTAATCCATGTTCCATGAGTGAGCCCCTTAGAGATGGGGGTGTCTGTGCTGTGGAGGACTGCAGAGGTAATGGGTTCTCCAAACTCAGGGAATGCTTATTAATCCCTGGACTAAGGCTCTCTAACCTCTCAGGCAGGACTGCCTTGCAGGTTAATGATTCTGGATTCCTCTAATGTGGTTTCAGTGGAGTTCTCTGGTTGATGCATGGCACTCTCCAGTACTTTCATGTCTCTTCTGGGGCCAGACCTCAGGTGGGGTGTAGCTGTCACCTGTGGGCCTTTCCTTTGGCACGTGGGATGTGCATCACAGGGTGGAACTCAGTGTGTTCTCTCTTTTGGGTGCCCTGTATTGCTCTGTGTGTCACCAGTGTGGAAACACAGAGACTTGAAAGAAGGGAGAGCCTTGTCCCAGCCCCAGGTGGATCCCAAAGCACAGCCCAAGATCCCAGGGTGCTGCAGGCTCAGATGTGATGGAGTGAGCATGGATTATGGGGCAGGGGGTGGTGGTGTCACCATGTCCCATGGGCCAAGCAGGAATTTGCACTTTGAGTCTTGTCCAGATTTAGATGTTCCCCCTGTGCCTCTCACTGATCTGGAGCTGTTCCAGATCTCTCACACATCGTTGGAGCTCTGCTGACTGTGTGGGAGCTGCAGGCAAATCATGGATGTGGGCTCTGAGGGCTTTCCTGTGCCTCCTGCATGGTCACAGGAACACAGGAGTGAAAATAACACACCAATTTAACCCAGTTCAGTACTGAAGCCTTTCTGATGTAGGCTTTGGAGCATGTGCAGGAATTTCAGCCCTTTTGGGAGGTAGAAGTGCCTTGTCCACCTGCCAGCAAACTTCTCCAGAGGTCTGGGTAGGCAGAGGATGTGGATGGGAGGCTGCTACTGCTTCAGCTTTTCTCCTCTGAGTTCTCAGCAGCCAGAGCCTATGCCTGTGGCATTGGTGATGATTGTGTTGGGAGTATTTAATTCATTATCCAGTGACCTTTCTACATGAATCTTAGATTGGCCCAAACATCCAAATACAAAATGTCAGGAAGGAAACATTTGCATCCAATTTTAATCTTATTCTAAGAGTTTGAAGAGTGAAGTAATTTGATGTGCAGTGAGATGGGAGGAGCAGAACAGAAGTTCTTCCCATCTTCCACACTCTGTTGTTCAGGAAAGACCAGGAGAGGTTTCTAAAGAGATGTAGGTGTGTTCCTGTTAAGCTCTTCCTGCTTGACACTGCTTGAGCTAAAATCTTACCCAGCCTGTGGTGAGGAGGTGCAGCAGAAACAGAACTCCTTCAAGCAGCCTTGAGCTATGGGTGTGGTGTCTGACCTCCTGCAGAAGGTCCTTACATCAAACTCTCAAAAATTTTGGGTTGCATGTATGGAATTGATACTGCATTCAACTACTTTCTGTGCACTTCAACTTAAAAGGAAGTGGATGAGTTCAGTATGCTGAGTTTTGTGATGTTGCTTTTAATTCTAGATCTTCATCTGAGTTGGGGCTCCCTCTTTAGTTCTGTTGAATCCCAAAGTGATGCTGTGTTACGTCTGCCAGGCAGAAATGTTTCTTTCTTGTAGTCTTGTGGTGTTGTTCAGCAAGAGCCTCACACTGCAGGACTTTACCCTGTGATGGTTCCTCCATCCTGACCACCCACTGGGGGATGGAATCCAGTGGTGAGAGTGCTGAGCTGTCTCTGGGTGGTACCTGCAGCAGCCTAAAATCTACACTTGCCAATTGCTGGTGGTAAGGATCTGCTGGTGTGGCTCATTCTCAGGAAAATTCCAGAGGGGGAGGTCTTTTGTACCCCCTGGGGCAGCTGCCTTGTGGTGTAAGTCTTGTTACTGAGAAAAGCTGAGCCCTTGGGTGGGGAAGCACAGAGCCCATGCCCTGAGTGATGTGGCTGTCACCAGCTGAAACATCTGCATCTTTCACTGAATTTGGGCTGTGTGCTGAATGGAGCATCAGGCAGGGGCAGTGCTGTCGACTCTGACCACGCCAGTGCTGGAGTCCTGCTTCAGAGATACTCGTAAGGAATTCAGCAGAGTCATCCTTCAGCTCATCTCTTTCCCTGATGTTTTTCATCATTTTTTTCCCCACAAATAGCTTGTGTTATATTTGGAAATGGTGCTTCAGCTTGCTAACAGCCGGTGAATATGAAAAAGCAGGAGAGGGGGTTGCCAGTTGACAGGGATCTTTTTTAATTTGGAAAATATGGCTTAGGGAGCCACTTTTCCATAGAGATATGTGATGGTTGCGCTCTGACAAGTGAAAAAATGATGATTGTAGCCTGTTTTATCTTTGGGGGAATGCCTGTAGTTGATAATCCAGAATTTTTTGGTCTCCTGGAGAAATGAAACTAGCAAATGATCAGTTAAAAGCATTGCCTGACCTTCGTGTCAAGTCCTGTGCTAGATGAGCCCAAGGATTGTGAATAAATTAGGAGTTATGTAAGTCAGGAGGGGAATGAGAGGGCTGAGGGAAATCTGAATTCAACCACACTCTAATGATTTCTCTTGGAATGAGTATTTCCCATTAAATTAAAGTAGTATTATGAAAAGCCAGGAGACTGACGTGCGGAAGTGGGATTATTTGAATCGTACATTTGAAAATATTTTTATAAGCTCTTTGCCTTTTCCCTGTCAATTTTTTGACAAGTCTTGTTAAAAAAAAAAAATAGTGCTGAAAACTTCTGGATTTTTTTTTTCTTTTGGACTTGTGTGTTTAATATGAAGTAATAGTACTCTAGAGGTATATCTGCAAGACTGAAACCAGTAGTATAATCTCATTTAATTAGCCCAGGGGAAACTGAGTAGGTTGTCCTGCTGCTTCTTGGGTCATAGCAGGGCCCAGGGAGGGTTTGGATTTGGCAGGAGGAAGGTTTGATGTTTACTGGCCATATGGAGGGGGCTCTGAGGAAGGATTGACCAGCTCTGTTGGACGGGTCCAGCTCATCCTTAGCCAGTCTGGGTAACAACTGTATTCAACACAGATTTGCCTCTCTAAAGTTCTCTATTTTAAACATTCTTGCCTGATATCAGCATTGACCCATTAAAACCAGCCCTATAGAAGCAGTTACAAGTTCCCCTACACCACAAACTGTGTCCAGTATGATTAATTTGGTATGTTTTAAGGCATTGATTTCCTGCACATTCCCACAGTATTCCCAAAACCAAGATTATCCTGATCTTTTGTGGTATCTCTGAGAGGTGAATCCCAATGTAGTATTTTGCTATGGCAACAGAAATCACACGATTTGTCATGGCAGAGCTGCTCCCCAGTGTCTCAGCTGTGAATCAAACAGCTCAGGTAACTGGGGGCTCAGTGTAGCTCTGGAATTCCTGTGGTTGCTCCTCAAGGGCTCAGGCAGCTCATTCAGTGCTTGGTAATTGTCATGAAAATGCTCCAAAATGAAAACCAAAATGAGCTTAAAGGTGGGTGGCTGCTGGTTTGTGCTGGGACTTGGATTATCTCCAGTACTCAGGAAATAGAAGCAGCAGGTGGTTCTGTTTAGGGCAGGGACGTCCCTTTTGGGTCAGGTCCTTGCAGTGGCAGGAACTTTCCCTGTAGCCTTTGGTCCTGAAGAAAAACCTTCTCTCCCCTGCTTCCTCTGCCTATTTAGTAATAACTTCCTTCATGTTTGCTTATGTTTTTAGCCAAGTTTTGGCATCATTTCAGTGTAACTGTTCTGGAAGAGCTGCTTTCATCTCCCTGGGGAGCAGCTCTGCTGATGTAACGCTGTGAGGAGAGGGCAGGGCCGTGCCTGTGTCTCTCTTGGCAGTGCCATGCAGGGCTGGGAACCCTTCCTGCATCCTTGTTCCTTTCCACTCAGGCTGGAAGCAATAAACCTGCACAGACTGTCAGGGTAATGCTGTTCCTGTTGACCAAGGTGTCCCCCACATTGATTGTATAAATCATCCTGGTGATACAGGGAGCAGCAGATAATAGAAAGTGCTTTGGGTCTATTTTATCCTTTCATGAGTACATCCAGCTAGGTAGCAAAGTCAGGTATAGCAAATTTGTTAGCAAATGCTAAAATCCAGTTCTTCCATCAAGCTGTATTTTTGTTGCATGATTTTCAATTAAAAGAAAAAGCACAAGTGGATTTGTGCTCTGATTTGCAAATTCTGTGAGGATAAATATAGTCAGCACTTCCCCCCTCAGCATCGCTGTGGTGCAGTTCTTTGGCACATTCCTCCCCAAATCTGTTCAGAAAAGAGAAAACATTCCCTCTTGGTCCAAGGGCTGAGCAGGGTGGAAGAGCAGAAGCGTCTGACAAGTGCTGGAAGCTGCTCAGAGCTGCAGGTGAAGCCGTGATCCCACGGCTCAGGCAGGAAATGTCCTTTCCTGGCAGCCCTGGGGTGCTCCCCAGCTGTGGGATGGAGTCAGATCCGAGTCCCATTTCAGGGCATGGCCAGGTGGCTGCAGGCACTGCCTTTGCTGGATGTTCCTCAGGCTGTGGGGAGCAATAAACAGCTTTGACCACTTGAGCAACTGAGATCAGTCACAAATGTGATCACTTGGCAGCTGCAGCTTGGAGAAATGAGCTCAGGGTTTGAATTCCAGGGTCTTGAATCCTGGTGCTGTCACCTGCTCGCCAAATGGCTTCAGCTCAGATATTAATGTGTTTTCCATTTGTTGGCTCCTCTGATCTCCAGGAGGCAGACGGTGGATGGGTGTCAGGCCTGTGAACATGGAACAATGAGCGTCTGAGGGACTGAGGGGTGTCAGATTTCTTTCTGGGTTTTGGAGCTTTGTAATAAATACGGGAAAACACAGGAGAGGCTGATAAAAATGCTTAACAGTGCCTTTATTCGTTAGCTATGGGTTGGTTTGGCAGTCTTACCCAAGAAATAGCTGTGATCTCTCTCTTATCTTCTTGTATCTTCACATGTCCTCACAGGAACCTCAATCCTGGCATGGAGGAGCATTTTCATGCTTGTGTTTGCAACACAAATCACGCCAGTGGTTTTAAGAGTGATGTTTTCATGTGAACTCAGCTTGAGAAACCTGGCCTGCTGTGGTTGCTGTCATCATACCCATCTTCACTGCTTGTTAAAACCCAGCAGACCACAGACCAAAAAGGAAGTTTGCTCAGTGCCTCAGTGTCCTTTGGGGGAAGCAGTTGCCCCCTTGTTTGTTTTTGGAGGTGTAAGATCCTTCCCTTGATTACAGGTGGTGAGTTTGTGTTGCTTGAGTGGGTGTAGCCAGTGAAATCTGCAATCATTTTGCTTTCAGTGCCACATGTTTGTTGTGACAGACGGCCTTCGCCTGGCTTGGCATGAGGCCTTCTGGCCCTTTCTGCTGGTGCAATGGAAGAACAGTTTTATTAAACTGGGAGAGAGGAGTGTGGGGAAGGGAGAGGCCGTGGCCATGCATGCCTCCTCCTCAGTGCAGCCCTGGATCAGAGCAGACCCTTCAGCCCTGTCCACTTGCCAAGATGAACACAGACAGCAACTCTTACCTTGAATTCCTGTCATCAACCAACCAGGAATTGTGGTTTTGCTCCAACACCTTCTGTGTTGCTCTTTAATCCATTGCCCAGCATTTGGGGTAGGGATGTTTTTTGACCCAGACTCCACTACGTTCCTTCCCCTGCAAAAGTTCAAGGAGCTCTGCTTGGTGCCTCAGTGTCAAACCTCAGCTTGGCTTTCTGCAAGTGGCACCCTTGGTTTGTGTGTCTGCAAAGTTTTGAGCTCCCACTGGAAGTTTTCCATGTGATCGGGATGTTTACAACTTGACTTTCTCTCGTCATTTCTCCCCTGCTTAGTAAGGATTAAACTCACAGGGCAGTTTCTGTGTTCTTGGAAAACACTCTCTCCTCTCTGGAACTTTGTTTGCTACCAAGGATGATGGACCTTTGTTTGAATCTCTTGATTATTTTGACCTCTTCTAGAAATCTGACATAAACAGGATGAGCTCACAAATCTAATTCCCAAAGGGGACTGGGATTAAAGCTTGCCCTTGTTTGTTCATTTGCTTCTTGCAGCAGTTGGAATGAGTTTGATAACGTGGTGTCATTTTTAGCCAGTGAAGAGCACCCCAGGCTTGTGCATCAGTGAAAACGAGTGGATTTTCTCCTCTCTCCCCTTTTGATGTACTGAATGAGGAGTCTGAATTTTCAACAGGACAGCTCTTGGTTTCTCATAGACTCTAAGGAGCCCAGTGCTGCCAGGCCATCACTAATCTCTGTCCCCAGGTGCTACATCTACACAGCTTTTAAATCCCTCTGGGGATGGGGACTCCCCCACTGCCCTGGGCAGGTTCTGCCTAGCTGGACAACCCCTCCCATGAGGAAATTTCCCCAGTATCCAACCTAAACCTTCCCTGGCACAATTTGAGGCTGTTCCCTCTTGTCCTGTCACTTGTTCCCTGGAAGCAGAGCCAGCCCCCCGTGCTGTATCAAAACAGTCCCAGGAGTGTTGAGTGTTGCAAAATTTTCATCTTTAAAAATGCAACTCATTCATGAGCACAGGGACTCCCTCCTATCTCCCTGTTCCCAGACTGTGCAGCTGAAGGTGAGCCCTGTCCCTGTGGATCCATTCCTGCAGGTGTTGGTTGCTGACTCCAGGCACTTGTTTCCCTTCTAGAGCCTGCAGTGGGGTTTGTACTGACTGAACAAACCAGCCCTTATCCACCCCTGTGCTGTGGTCATGAACCTGCCCTGCACGCAGCTGCGTGAGAGTCCCTTGCCAGGAGCAGCTAAAAGCCCCTGGCATGTTGTGTCTTACTGTGGGTGTCAGTTGCAGCATAAAGATAACAAATAAGGAGAAATCCTCCGTGTCCAACAAGATCAGATGCTGTTGTCTGTGTCCTCTGGAGATGCTGAGTTTATGAAATTTTCCTTCAGTGACAAGTGTGATATCAGTCACTCCTCTAGGATTGGATCCTACAAAGCTTGTACCTGGGGGGAATTTCTATGAAGATGTCAACAAAACAAGCAGGATTACAGTTCTTGTGTTACATCTGTGGTGCTTACACACTGTGCATAAGGGACACACTGGAAGAGATTTGATTGAATTATGTTAACATAGAATTCTTGGGGTTCTTCTTTTCATCCTATTATATCTGAATGCCCCTTTAATGGAGAAATTTACCTGTTGGGATAGGACAAGAAGTAGATGTTATAAATTAAATAAAGGATCAATTTACTTTGGATATTAGGAGGAAACTCTTCCCTGTGAGGGTGATGGGGCCCTGGCATAGGGTACTCAGAGCAGCTGTGGCTGCCCCTGGATCCCTGGAAGTGTCCAAGGCCAGGCTGGATAGGGCTTGGAGCACCCTGGGTTAGTGGAAGGTGTCCCTGTTCCATGGAGGAACTGGTTTTTAAGTTCTCTCCCAACCCAGACCATTCTGAGATTCTATTGCCATGATGCTGTTTTTGGAGGGAGGAGTTCCTCTGGATCTGAAAATCTGATGAAAACTGTTTTCTGCTTTGACTTGTTAAAAAAAGGATAAAACATGGGCTGGTGTTGACAATGCTGGCATTTCCAGGCAGGCTCAGATGGCAGCTCCAGCTGGGATATTCTCATTCCAGAGGGCAGAGCAGCATCCACACCACATCCAGAGGCAGAGCATGGCCCTGAAGCCACAGTCCTCCATATGCAGCGTGACCTGTGTCTGATACCAAAGCCCTGAAGCCTTAGGATGAATCTTCCCAAGATTTATTCATTTATAGCACCAGGGGAGGTATTTGCTCGTATCCAGTAGCTTTGTGCAGTTAAAAAGAAGTGAATCTGGAGAAGCCTGCCTGGCCACGTGCTCCCTGCTCCCTGCCACTGCAGGGCTCTGGGAAGGGACGGCTGTCAGGGTTTGTTTGGGTCTGAGCAATTTTTCACAAGGGGAGAGGAAAGCAAAACAGGTGCAGCAGGTCAGTTTGGGAATCTCATTTCATTTCTGAGTGCAGGGAATCATTACTAACCTAATTTCCTTTGAGATTGGGTTTTCTAAGGTGTGACTCTTGTGTGAGCTGTTTATTTTTTCCATCCTGCTGGAGGTTCCTGCTCTGTCCTCTCCATGAGGTTTTCTCTGTCTGTGGAAGTGTTTTATGCAATAACCCTCTCTGCTTTGGGGTCTGCAGCCTGTGCAGTGACCAGTCTGTGAGGGAGTTTGTGACCTGCCTCACAAAGAAAATAAATGTGAAGAGGTGCAGGGGGCTGGGACAGGGGCACAGCAGGATTTGCCCTGGGAATTGCCATGTGGCACTGCTTGCAGCCCTGCTGAGTGGCAGGAGCTGTGGGAATTCTGGGCCTTGGAAGCTCACATTCCCTCCAAAGCATGCTGGTGTACAGGAAGGACTCAGCAGGAACCCCAAACCTGAGAGGCTCCCAAGGTCCAAGCCACGTTTACCTGCTGGGGAAGGTCCCATTGTCATGGCCAGCAGTAGGACAAACTTTCCTCCAGGAAGTTCCTTCAAAGAAGAAGTCGTGAGCTGAGCTTGGAGAGTCCCATTTACCCCTTTGGCTGCTCCCCATGTCCCACCTGGCAGCCAGCAGGCAAGGGTGGCCCTGAGCCTGTCCCTGTCCCTTCACCATTGTGGCTTTCCTTGGACATGGAGCGAGCCCACCCCAGTGCCCAGCAGCATGTCCTGCTGCCCCAGCTGGCTGCAGGGGGATCCCTGTGGGGTTGGCACTGCTGCCATAGCTGTGCTACATGCCTGGATATGCCACTTGTCACGTGGATGTCACACGTGAGGTTCCATTCATAATGAAATGATGGTTCAGTTTAAAACAGAGGCATCGCTTTTTGCATGGAATATTCTCCTCTTACCTGCAAGCAGAGTTCCTTTTGGCCCAGAATATTTGTTATTCCTTCAGATCCTGATTTGTTTCCTTTTTAAATTGCCTGCTTACATGTGCCTCAGTGCCTCCTCGGAGCGGGGCCGTCACCAGGAGCTCTCCCAGCACCCAGCAGGAGTCAGAGCTGCTCCAGTGGCTCCTGGTTCTGCAGGGCAGAGCACGGTCATGGGGTGGAGGGGTGAGCAAGAAGCCTCCTGTTATTTTTTTTTTACCCATCCTCCCTGCCAAACGGCCTATTTTCTGCCCCTAATGGTTTCTGCCTAACAAATGGTGTTTCTTTTTTACAGCGTTATGATCCTGGACTTGTTGTGGTGATGGTAAACTTAGCAGTGGTAATTTTTTATTTTCAGACTGAATTACTCCTTTGTCATCAGTGCACCAATGTTAGGCTTACTTTCTCTGTTGTAGCCATCATCCTTCTGCTTGGTCTTTCATTTTCCTTTCCTTTCCTTTCTTTATGCACACTTGTCTGATCCTTGTTCATTAAAGGGTATTGCTAAGAAGGGATGTTTCTGTTTGTGTTAGAACTGCCAAAATCAGTTTAAACATAAATTTTTAATACTGTCCAAACTTGATTTTTTTTTCCCCCCAACACGATGGGCACTAGCACTTGCTACTGCAATTTCCAAATAGATTTTGAATTTAATAAAAACAACCCAAAAAACTTTGACTGCCTTAGAAGGCAAAAGTACTGATGCATTGTTTGTGTACAGGGGTTTACCTGGCCAATGAGACTGCATTGAAAGATCTCAATTGCTGGAGAAACAAAACAAAAATGAACTAAAAATACCCAAAACCAAACCAAACCAAAAAACGAAAAAAGCTTGAAAAAAAATTTGAACAATAAATTGTTGGCACTTGATGCCAGCCATTCCATTTGGGTTCACCACTTACCAGTAAATCCCTGGCTGAGACGTTATGAAAGTGATATTGCACCTAGGAAGTCATTTTTATAACCTGTCTTTAATTTGGTCCTTTTGCTAAAAATTGCAGTCACTGCTTACTGTATTATACCATTGGGCATGAGAGAAACCTTCTGAAAGATGGGCATTGAATATCCAAAGGAAAGCTCAGTCCAAACCATTTCAGATCAATGTGATCACTACTTTTGGACCTGATGGATTCCTGCCTGTCAAATTCTTGGGCATATCAACAAAACCATAAAGCAATTAATTAAATGGATTTATTTCTGAATAAAACCACATGTGTGTACTTTAAGGTTCAAAAGCCCCTCTAGGGCTGTGGTTTTGGCAGGAATTATGGTTGATGCTGGCGAAGAGTTCACACCTATCCAGGTTTTCTGAGGCAGTTTTAAAGACTTTAACCTTTTGCACATGTGGATGGCAGTGGAATATTTCGGCATGACTCCAACCTGTCGATCTTTTAGCCCAAAGGTATAATACCTGTGTATGTGTGTATAACAAAAGAGTTGTTTACACCAAACAAGAGCAATAATAAGGGAAGTAAACATTCTGTTTTTTCACTCAAGGTTTGCACTGGAGAAGGTAAGTACTTTGTCAGTGGGTTACATCACAACCACCAGTGCCAGTTGTGATGTAAAAATCAAAATAATAATAATTAAAAAAAAAAAAAAAAGCTGTGGTAGTAAAGTGCTTGTCTGCCCCATTTTGCTTTGTTTGGCTGGTTATGAGTGGATTAAAGACATGTTTTTTTCAAAAAATAAATCTCCAGCATAGTTTGATTAGTTCAAAGTCAATTTTCTTCGCAACCAGTCCTTTTCACAGCTTACAGGTGACACGGCGAGGCCAGAGCATCGCTCCAGGGCTGGGGGCACAGGGAACCACCCCTGGCCCAGGCTGGGTGGTTGGGATGGGGGAAGTTTGGCTTCTGTGCCATCCTTCTCCTCAGCATTCCTTGCTCCTGGGGAGGGCAAAAGCTGGTGGGAGGGAGGCTTCCACATCTCTCTCAGGGAAGCTCTAATCAATTATTCATGAGCTGCAGCAGTGAAATGTGATTAGCAGCTACTTCAGTCTTATGGGAAGATGAGGAGCCTGATGTGGAAGCCTTGAGGAGAAGGCTCAAGTCCTGTTATCAGCCCTGCCCTAGGGCTTGTCCTGGTGGAACATTAACCATAAGAAGCTTTTACATGAGCAGTTAATGTTCAGAAAAATGCATTTCTCATCCTGGGTGCCTTTTGGAGCAGGGCGCAGGGTTGGCTGTAAGCTGTGAGAATGGCTCGTGTTTGGTTCACTGTAGCTTTCTGGTCTCTGCACTCCAAGGCAAGATCTCTAACCACCCAAACCCAATGTGTACAGTGAGCTGTGGTGCTGGGCTGCTGCTGACCCCTCTCTGTGTGTTCCTCTTCCAGGGAGGACAGATCCCATCCCTATCGTTGTCAAGTATGATGTCATGGGCATGGGCCGGATGGAGATGGAGGTGAGCTCCCCTCACCCCTGCAGGGCTTCTGGGGAGTGGGAGGGAAAGGCATTTAAAGTGAGGGTTTGTTCATCCAAGGGAAAGAACAACTTGCTCTTGAATCAGTGCAGTAAGAAAACACTTTTCTGCAAAATGCATCCTCCGTTTATCCCTGTGAGCCTGCGTTCTGGGCTCTGGATGCTCCCCAAAATCCCTGGGCTCTGAGATTTCCCCTCTCTAAAGCTGTTATGGGCCTGCCAAGGCCCTCCACATCAGAGAGATTAACAACCTGTTTTACACTTGGGGTAACAAAGCAGGGAAAGCAAAGTACAGCTTGCATAGATTCTGTTTCAGCTGAAGTTGTTAAGTTGTGCTTTCTGGTAGATTTGATAGTGCAATGTATTTATGGACCAAATTGCATTTCTTCTCTGTTTTTTTTAAAACAGCTTGACTACGCCGAGGATGCCACAGAGCGGAGGCGGGTGCTGGAGGTGGAGAAGGAAGACACCGAGGAGCTGAGGCAGAAGTACAAGGTACAGAGAGAGGGGCATCAGTGTCTGTGGGCTGGTTGGGAAAAGATCTGTTCTGATGGGGCTGAGTTCTCCTGGTTCTGCTGAAGTGATGGTGGCAGAAATTCACTGCTCCTGGGTTTGGTCACTGTGGAGATGATTTCTATTTTAACATGTTGGTTATTCACTTCCTGGCATCAACCTTCCTATTGTTTGGCTGCTGAAGAGCCCCAGGACAGCAGTGGGGCTTTCTCCATGTGCTTTGCTCCTGTTCTGGAAGGAGCTGTCCTGGGGTGAGCAGGACATTTCCTTCCCTATACCCAGGGCTGCCAGATTTTTTGAGTGAGCCTGCCATGTCAGGACAAAACCTGCAGGTGGTAGAGGGGCAGTTACCAGCTGGGAGGGGAGGAGCTCTTGTGTTGTACTGAGTGAGGAGTGAGCAGTGCATTGTGATGTTATTGCATAGATCCTGCTTGCTTTGGAAAGGTAGGACATGGCTCCAGCTTGGAGAAGTCAATGGGCTGGAGCTCTTTGGAAGAATTGTTCAAGCAGCATTTTAAAAAAGACAAATTCTGTATTTCTGTGTGATTTACAAAACCTGTGGGGTTATTTTGTAAGCCAGGGGCTGATAAAAATGAGCTGTGGTGTTGGGATTGAGCGTGACGTGCAGGAGCATTTTTGGATTAGCTGTAACCAGGTTCTCTGTGGAGGCATGGTCTCTGCTCATCCTTTAATCCACTCTTCTGCTTCCCAGCCCTACAGTCCATCAGCTCTGAGGAAAGCCTGCTTGTTCAATTGTCCAGAGATTTGGGGAGTACCAGGGTTGAGGAAGAGCCCAAGACATCCAAATGAAGTGTCAGTCTTGCATAAATTTTAATTATTTGAGAAATAATGGGAAAGTAGTTTCAATGCCATTAAAATTAAACATAACCTCGGCAAATCTAAAATTCCATTTCCCCAGTTGAACAGTTAATTCTTCAGGCAGTTTGTTCAGCTATGAAAATTTATAGCCTCCTCTCCTCTTCTTTTTTTTTTTTTTTTTTCTTGAGACCTTGACTTGCTTGGTAAGTGAACTGCAGGTGTTTGGGTACCCAGGGGGGCTGTGGACTCCCCATCCCTGGGAAGTTTGGATGGGGCTTGGAGCAACCTGGACTACTGGGAGGCGTCCCTGCCCAGGGAGTGGGACTGGGTGAGCTTTAAGGTCCCTCCCAAGCAAAACCGTTTTGTGATCCTGGAGTTCTTTGTCTTTGCAATTATCTTTCCAAACGCAGCCCAACCTCTGTTGCTCTGAGACTCTTTTTTCTTCCTGCCCTCATCCAGCACGGGTTTTTTTCTGGAGCTCTGGAGCAGTAGCAGTCTCTCCCAGCTCCGGTGGGTTTTTATAAGCTCACTTCATCCTTAGCCCCTTGCATTTTGGTATTAATCTGTGAAAAATCTCTGCAGCCGTTACTTTTTGCTGCTCCACAGGAGTCCATTATGTAACTGCCGATGGTGGTGCATCCTGATCAGCCATTCAGGGAGCCTCAGAGAATTTCAGATAATTCTGCAGCCAAGAAATGTGTTTTAATTCCCTTCTTTTGTATAAATTCTGATCACTCAAATGGCTGGGTTTCATTGTTTAGCCACAGGATGCTTGCTCAAAAAAACCTACACATGGCACAGGAAGCTTGTCTGGGATTCAGAGGAACTTTCAACGTCCGTGTTCTGTGGAGCTCACGCTGCTCTGTTTTCCTTTCTTGTCTTCCTGGGGACCTGCCTCAGGCTCAAAACTCCAGATTTGTTGATGTTTTTTCTTTTTTTTTCCTTGTCAAGGGCATCTGGTAATAGATGGAAGCAGGAAGTTGCTTCCTTTTTTATATAGAAGTGAACAGTGCTTGAAATTGAAAACAATCCCAAACATGAGCACTAACATTTTTTAGATTTTTTTTTCCCTCTCCTTAGGTGTTGAATTTTTTAATACAAGTTTTATATCATATAAAACACGCTCAGTAATGTTATTTTAATGCCATTTTGATGTGGTAACTAGGAGATAAACCATACTGCCTTGAAGATCTGAAATTCAAAGGAAAAACCTTTCAAAGTTTTCTGTCTTAAGTGTTTGTTGCCTCCTCTTGCTGAGGAAGGAAGCTTCCCATAGGAGGTTTGTATTGAAGATGGAAAAAAAGATCCTTAAGTGCTTTTTCTCTACTGTTAGGCTGGGTTTTTTAATGTAATTTCTCTTTATTCCAGTTGAAATGCCTATGGTCAGTGATTATATGGGGACTGCTGCAGTGAGTACAGTGGGCTTTGTGATGCAGCATTTGTAACTGATTTTGAGTAAAGCCTTCCACCTCCTCAGGGTAAACCTTCCCCAGAGAGCTCATGAAGAGTGGTGATGTTTTATTAATTCTGCTGGGGGGGTTGTAATTGATACAGCCTGGCAAGAGGGAACAGCTGCCTAGCCCTGAGGTTCCTGTGTCCCAGCATCAGGTGTGTCTCGGAGCCCCCCACATGTGCAGCAGCCCTGGGGACAGCACAGACTCCTTCCACAGCTGGATTTCCAGCCAGTGCAGCCACCTGAGGGACTGGGATTCCCCCAGTCCCAGAGCTCGGTGCATATTCAAAACCTGTAGCAAAAGAGGGAAGGAGGATGTGGCTGTTGCCAGGTGAGACACATCATCTCTGCCTGGAGGTTTGGTTTTCCACCTGTGCAGGTGTTCAGCTGTAGAAGGGGAGAGACCCTGTCAGCACTGCAAGGCTGTCCCCCTCCCATTAACTGCAGCTCCCTGTGTCCACTGCAGTGTGGGCACTGTGCTGAGCCCAGCCCCAGGGACAGTTCTGCTCCTGGGAATATTTCACTGGAGGGGATTGGGCCTGGCAGGCTCTGAAGGGTAATTCCCAGCTGGAGCCATGTTCCTCCCTCCCGAGTTCAGGCAGCCAAGCCAAGATCAAGCAGACATCTCTTAGCACTCAAAATGGGGCAGTGTCAGCTTTAGAGGTGTAAGGTTCTGCTCCCGAGGCAGGGATCCTCCTAGGTTTGATGCCAGACTGTCTCTGGGTTAGCTCGAGGTTTTGAACCTCTCCTTGGAGCACAGACAATCCAGGAGGTTCCCCTGAGGCAGAGCTGCCTTGCCAGCGCTGCAGGCCTTGTTTGAAGCAGTCTTCTTTTAGTGGTACTTCTGTTATGACCAGGGGGTGTCCATAGCAGGGGCCCTTCCAGCACAGGATATTCTGTGATTGTGGGTAACAAATAGCACTGAGGTTGGCAGCATTGCTGAGTTCTGGAATCCCACCTGTGAATTTGCAAAGGCTGCTCACCTTAGTAAGCTGGGTTCAGTAAGGCCAAGTGCTGGGACCTGCATTTGGGTCACAGCAACCCCATGGGAGGTTCCAGGTGGGGGCAAAATGACTGGAAAGCTGGACAGAACCTGGAGGTGCTGGTCAGCAGCGGCTGGACATGAGCTCAGGTGTGTCCAGGTGGGCAAGAAGCCAATGGCACAGAACTGGGGTGGCAGCAGGACCAGGACAGTGACTGTGCCCTGAGCTGGCACTGCTGAGAGACCTCAAGTGCTGTGTCCAGTTCTGAGCACCTCATGATAAGAAGGACATTGAGGGGCTGGAGAGTGCCCAGAATGAAGCTGGGAAGGGGCTGGAGCCCCAGGAGCAGCTGAGGGAGCTGGGAAGGGGCTCAGCCTGGAGAAAAGGAGGCTATGGGGGGCCTTCTGGCTCTGCACAGCTCCTGACAGGAGGGGACAGCCGGGGGGTCGGGCTGTGCTCCCAGGGAACAGGGACAGGAGCAGAGGGAACGGCCTCAGGCTGGGCCAGGGCAGGCTCAGGGTGGGCACCAGCAGGAATTTCCCCATGGAAAGGGGGGTCAGGCCTTGGCAGGGGCTGCTCAGAGAGGTTTGGAGTGCCCATCCCTGCAGGTGTCCAAGGAAGGCCTGGATGTGGCACTCATTCTCTGGGCTGGGGACAAGGTGGGTGTTGGGCACAGCTTGGACCCAGTGATCTTGGAGGTGTTTTCCAACCTCGGAGATCCTGTAATAAATATAATCAATGTACACTAAGTTTTTATTAAGCACTATTTTTCCTTAAAGGAGTAACCCATCATCTTCCAGGCTGTTCTAGAGGACTCTTAACACAAGCAATTTTTTGTTAATTTTTCAGGATTATGTTGATAAAGAAAAGGCCATTGCCAAGGCTTTGGAAGACCTCAGAGCAAACTTCTACTGTGAACTCTGTGACAAGCAGTATCAGAAGCACCAGGAGTTTGACAACCACATAAACTCCTATGACCATGCTCACAAGCAGGTAACCAGTTGTAGACAGCACAGTTCATCCATTTGATGTTCATTGTGGTGGTCTTGTTTGTGGTTAATACTTGGAGTTTCCCTGGAGTATCTGTTTTCCTTACTGGTCCTGGAATAGGAGTGTTATGTCGCTGGGTAGGATTTTTATGCCCATCATTCATTTAAGAACCCAAAACAACAGAAGAACCCCGAGCCCCACTCCGTGGTTGGCATCAAGGAGCCCCATTTCTCGAAAACCCACGGGCAGGGGTGTGCTGGTGTAAAACTGAGGAGAGTACACGTGGAGGTGGATGGCTCCCAGCTTGCTTTTAGCATTAGTACAGCTTTGGGGAGTGATGATTGCCCACATTTGACTACCTGAGTCTGTGTTCTGTGGAGTTACTGAAAACGGACTAGGAAATAATGGGCCGTGTCAAAGGAATCCTAAGAAAGGAGCACTTCCCAAATTCTGTAATTCTCAAGAGAAGGTGGGTTCAGAGTCTCTGTGGAGCTGGCTTTTTTCCCAAGCTAGGGATGTACTGTAGTGTCTGCAGGGTGCTTCATGCTGCACAGTAAGTAATGGAAGTTCTTGTGTTAGCCTGATCTGTTTGACCATTTAAGCTGCTAAATGAGATGTAACTGCACAGCAGATAGCAGTGTTGGGCTCCTCCAGGGCTGGAAGGGCTCAGAGGAGGGGTTTGATGTTCCTAGTCATAAATTCTAACAACACAATCATCAAAATGCTGGTAACTCGAGGAGGATGTGCTGTAGAGCTTGCAAAATAGCGGTGAAAACAGCTTATAAACAAGAATGTGGCTTTAGAGTACAATTTTTGTTTGTGTGTATTAAGTGTAGAATATGACAGAGAATCTGCTTTGAGCTAAGGGAGTCTTGTCAGGAATTCTCATGGCAGGGCAGTTGGCTCTGTGAAGAGGAGTGGTTTGGTAGAATCAAGAGCAGAAATTTATTTTTTCCCTTGGTTATTGGGCAAAGGGGTGGTTTTGGCCAAGCTCAGTCATGACACCTGAGAGCAGAGAACTTCCTTGGAAGGTCTCCATCAGTTTAGCTGAAACCTGAGTGCAGTGACCTGCATTTATCTGGGAGGTGGCAGGACCTGTTTGTGTCACATTCTTGGTGTGCTGACGCCGTGGGATTCCGTGAGCTGCTCCAGCCCTCGGTGACTGACGGGGCACTGACGCGAGCCTGGCCGGGCTCTGAGCTCTTCCAGCAGCTGGAGATGCTGTGGAGGAAGAAATCAACCTGTGGAAAGCAATGAAAGGAGTCATCAGCAGGAGTGGCCTGAGAGAAAAATGTCTTGTGTGCACACAGGGTGGGGTCATCTCATCAGGAGAAAGAATTTGGAGGTTGCTTGGTACCGCTGATTATTTTGAGAGGAATTATGTTCTTGGATAATTCCATCTATTGCAGTCACTTCAGGCAGGCTTTGGAGAAAATGAGCCTCCAAACTCTGGATGCATCACCCAGCATTAATTTCTAGTTACAGAGGGATTTAAACAAAGAAGCAATCATGCTTTGCTTAGGGAAAAAATTGCTTGTCCAGCTTTGTTGGGCTGAAATATGTGTGACCCCGCTGGGTCAGCGTTCAGGGAGTGAACTTGAAACCCCCGAGACAGAATGACAGTGAATTTGCATAAGGAACATTATCTCTCTGCTGTGCTCCCTCCTGCTCCAGGGAGGCTCATACCCAGCGGTCCAGTCTGAATTTTAAAAGAG
>VYZP01052393.1:18225-39384 GCA_013400635.1 Hypocryptadius cinnamomeus | reverse complement strand
AAAAAAAAAAAAAAAAAAAGCTGTGCTTTTGATATGTTGCACGTTGATGTTTTATAGTTTGAGTCTTTGGACAAGAAGGTGAGGTTGTGGAAAGGCAAGCCTAAAGTTTTTGAGGAAAAACATTAACTTTTCCCTAGAAGTAGGCCATCAGTTGGCTTTCTTGGAAAGAAAGGCCATTACAGTATCTTAGTTACAACAGCCCAGCTTGGTATACATCATCTGCAAGATTTTGTTGTCTCAGTGGTAATTTTTGAGGCAACAGAGCTCGTTTTTGCTTTTTTCCTGGCTCAGTTTCCACAGCATTTTTGCTTTTAAGTATTTTTAGTTCCACATCCCGCTGACGTTGAAGTGTTTGGTTATCCCTCTGTGGCTCTGCGAGCATTAGGCTGTCCCTGTAAATAGATGTTCCATCCTCAGATCCCTTTCCACTCCCGAGTTATAAAGACACTGTCTTGTATTCCAGGAAGGAACTCGGGATTATTGCCCAACAGGGATGATAGGTAAGTGTATTGATCCCAACCGGATGAATTTTGGACCCACCAAAATTGTGTCAACACCAAACAATTAAAGGGGAGGTTTATTCTCTTTACTTCCTGCCTGTCCTGGTTTCATAGACCATTTGGCTACATCTGAATCAACCTTAACACCAAGTTTCTCCAAAAGGCAGCATTTCCTTACCTGGGAAAAGATCCTTGCATTTATTGTCCCAAACCATTGGCATGTTTTAGCTGTTGTGTTGGAAGTGTGCAGTGTCGTTCTGGAGCTGGTTTTAATTAGGTTGATACTTGATGAGAAGTGCAGCTGTTTTAAGGACCAGTCACCCTCTGGTCAGCACATGGCCTGTCCCTCTCAGGGGACTGCAAGCAGCTGGAGTGGGTGCAGGTGGCCCTGCAGGAGGGACAATAAGCTCAGTTCTCTCACACACCCTGCAGTGACCAGCTGGAAAAGGCTGCAGCTCACAACTTCTTGTACTGCTGCTGATGTCTTTAATGGTGGGGTTTTTTAGCTGTAGGATTTTCATCTTGAAGGCCTGGTAGGTTATGAAGGGCCCCACTCTTGATGATGCCCAGTCCTGACAGTCAACAGAGTAATAATTAATAGTAATTAACAGACAGAAGGTGGCAAATGTAGAAAGAAAACTTCTGCAGCTAAGAAGGAGCTTGGGTGGTGAAGCTGGACTCAGTGTATATCCCTGGAAGTGTTCAGGGCCAGGTTGGACAGGACTTGGAGCAGCCTGGGATAGGATGTCCCTGCCCATGGCAGGGGGTGGAACAAGGTAATCTTTAGGATCTTTTCTAAACCAAACCAGTCTGTGATTTTTGTGCTGCTTTCCTGCAGATCCACAATGTCCTGATCCTTGGGAGCTCCCACAGTCCTAGAACACTCTGGACTCAGTGGGAGTGTGTCCTTGAGGCATTACACCTGTGAGGGCTCCTTATTTGGTTTGGAGTTTTGACATTAAGATACAGACTTCATGTTAGATTTGTGGGGAGTGTGACCCCCTTGTCTGGGTTGTGCCCAGTGTGTGTGTTCCTGTCAAATAAACCTGGGTGTGCAGGGCCCAGCACCTGAAGCAGCCTGCAAGAGTTACAGTTGGAATTACCTTCTGTGGAAGTTATGTAGCATTTGCAGTCAGCTTTTACTGTGGGGGGTTTTTAACAATCCAAGAACTTGGAGAATCTCCCATCATCACCTCGTTCTGCTTGTGTGCCTGCTGAGGGCTCGAGCTGTTTACTGAGTCGCTGACCAAAGAGAATCAAAACATTTCCCTTCTGCATTGCCTGTGCAAAACAAATGTGTTCTTGAGTGAACCTGTGCCAGGTTCCCTGGGAGAGCACAAACCAGCACTGAAATGCAGATTTTATGTAGCTGGTTTTTTCCCCTAACTATGTGGTGGTTTGGAGGTGTAGGTGATTAATTCTGCCTAGATTCTCTTTGTAAAAGGGCAAAGGGAGTGTATTCCATAAAGAAGTTCTTTGGGAAGGAGGGTGGAACTCAGACTAAAAGTATAGATGTGCAGTTCTCTTTGTGCCCTAATTAGCTGCATCTTTGCTTCTCATGCCGAGGGGGAGGGATCTGTTCAAGCACAATAAAATTACCACGACAGTCACTACTGGGGTTGAGGAATACTCTGAATGCAAACCCTGAACTTTGTGTTTTGGGGAGACTTGAGATTTCCAAAACCTTGGGCCTCCAAGCACAGCTTGAATGGAGAAGACTGAGGAGGGAGTCCCTGAGGTACTTGGTGTTACACGGGAGGTTCTTCTGCTGCAGAAAGGCTTTGCCCTCTGAAGACCCACCTGTTAGCAATAAAGGGGCTGCAAGAGACCTGGAGAGAGACCTTGGACAAGGGCACGGTGTGATGAAACAAAAGGGAATGGATTTAACTGAGAAGGGAGTAGGTTTGGGTTAGAGATGATGAGGAAATTCTCCCCGGTGAGGGTGGGGAGTCCCTGGCACAGGGTGCCCAGAGCAGCTGTGGCTGCCCCTGGATCCCTGGAAGTGTCCAAGGCCAGGTTGGACACTGGGGCTTGGAGCAGCCTGGGGTAATGGAAGGTGTCCCTGCCATGGCAGGTGGTGGCACTGGATGGGCTTTAAGGTCCCTTCCAACCCAACCCATTCTATATTTTTCTTAACCCAGCTGAGAAAAATATTGATTCCTTCCAGGGAGGAAATTAAGATGAAATAAAACAGCATTTGCAGGCCATTTCCCCTCTGGTCTTTTCACTTCATTTATAAGTGTGCAAAGAATGTTGATGACCAAAGATAAGCCAGGCTTGTGTTCCCACTTCAGTAAAATGATCAAGGTTCCCCTCCTTTGAGCTGGTGTTTCATGGTGTCATTCACTCCCAAAAGCTTTTGGGGCAAAGAATCAAGGAGACATCAAAAGTGCGGAAAGCAAGAAATCTGCTGGCACAGAATGAAAAGTACATTATTATTATTTTATTTAATGTGGGTTGGCAGAGAGACATGAGAACAATGGCAAGGGAGGAGGGGGCTCTGATGTCATGGGTGCTGCCTCCTGCCTCGAGCCCCAGAGGTGGATCTGCTTTGACCCATCTCAGTGTGAGGTTTGGCATGAAAGTCTCACATCTTCAGGTCTGGTGACAGTGCTTTTGTCTTGTGAGAATAAGAGGGGCTCTTTCTGCTCTGCACTTCTAGGCAAAGAATGTCTCTCATTGGGCCTCAGTTCAGTGATGCTGTGTGGCTTTGTCAGCTTAAACAGAGAAAATCCATATACTGCTGGTCCTGAGCCTGTAAAGCTCTGCACCCCAGCTGGGTTCTGGGGAAATCTTACCTGGTACCATCTCATCAGCAAAATCTGGGGTGTGCTGAGTTTTTTCATGGCCCTGAGGCTGCCAGAGCTCCAGGAGTGCTTGGACAGCGCTCCCAGAGGTGGGGTGTGCGGGGTGGGATTGTTGGGGTGTCTGTGCAGGGCCAGGGATGGGACTGGATGATCCTTGGGGTTCCTTCCTACTTAGGACATTCTGTGATGATCCAGTGATTTTCCTGT
The DNA here is from genome assembly GCA_013400635.1 of Hypocryptadius cinnamomeus. NCBI lineage: Eukaryota > Metazoa > Chordata > Aves > Passeriformes > Zosteropidae > Hypocryptadius > Hypocryptadius cinnamomeus. Next base: position 35,870 of record VYZP01052393.1, on the reverse strand, counting down.
CACAGCAGTTCCTGACTCCTGCTCACCCCCCTGGACTTCCCTCCTTTGCTGAGCCTGGGATGGGCTCTCAGGAGCTTTTCAGCAGTGCTGTGGTGCAGCTGGTTTAAGCTGATTTGTGAGAATTGGAAGGTACTGGTGGTGTTTGCCAGTTTGGCCCCTCCTGAGCCATGCAGGGATTGGGAGATAATCCAGCACTGTGGCCTCTCTGTGCTGCAGAGCAGAGGTAGCTGCAGATTTGATACCAAACCTGCTCTTTAGGAACTCGATTTGCACTCCTGTGGAAATGCAGAGACGAGTTTGGAATTTTGTTAGAAACAAGGCTGGAAACTTAAAATACAATTCTTTGTTCCAAAGCTGAGAGGGGTGGTAGCTATTAATAGACCCCAGGAAGGCTGGAGGTAATGAACTACTGCCTACAGCATGGGGAAATCTGCAGAAATTTTATGTAAGTGCTGGTGATTTGTGTCACTGCTGGTCACTGCAGTGTAGCCCTTCTGACAGCTGAAGTAATAAGCCAGCAGAATATTCCTTGGCTTTATGGTCCCCATGATCCTGCAGTTTGAAAGGATGTTGCTGCTTGGATAAACTGCTGTTTCTTCAGAAAACACACTGCCTAGGGAGAAAAAAATGCCCCTTAATTTTGAAATCTTGTAATAGCATGAAGCATGTGTTTGATTTAATCCAGGTTTGGCTCTAATCCTGTTGAAAGAAATCATTGTCTTGCTAAGCACAATGGGAAGACTTTAAAAGGGAGGATTCACCCCAAAAGTATGAGTTCCCAGGTCTCCTTTGGAGGGGAGAAGCTCCCTGAGGATGGTTGAGTGGCTGTGTTAAATCCTTGTTGGAATTTCTCCATGGTGCTGGGGAAGGGGCAGTTCCATGCATCTCCAGCCTCACTCACACCCACACATATGGTGTGGTGCAAAAAATCATTTAGAGGTTTTTGAGGGATTAGAATAACACTCTCCTCAGGATTAGATGGAAATTTCTTTAGTGTAAGCTGAGCTTAAATATCTGTTTGGTTCAAATGATTTCCTGGGCAGGCTGAGACCTGAAAGTGTGTGAGCAGCATTTCAGTGCTCCACGTGCTCCCTTCAGCCAGTGAAATTGTCTTTGAATTGCTCCTTCCCAGTTAGGACTGGGGAGCAGGGTGGGCATGGCTGTAGTGAACTGGTTATCCAGTCTGAGGGGATGAATCACTGGATTCAGTGACATATTTGAAACAGTGAGGGGAGAGTTACAGGTTATTTTGAAAAGTTCTGGGTATTTTTCATTCCTGCAGCAGGTTGTTCTTACAGATGAGCAGTGTGGGCTCCTGTTTTCCCCCCTTTCCCTCCCCCAGGATGCATTTAGGGAAGGTAATGCAGTCCAGCCAGGTCTCTTGCACACCTGGAGTAATTTCTGATGATCGGTCTGCTGGTTTAGGTCAGTCTAAGAAGCTGAACTATGTTCTGTTCAGTATGTTGCATTTCCAAGGAGCTGGCACGGTGCATTTGTGAGCTTTTCTATCCTGTACTTCCCCACCAAGATTCTTTTTCCTCCTGACTCCTGTGTGACAAAAAGAAACTCAGCCTTGAGATCTCTTGGTCCTTTGAAAACCAGACCAACTCTTCCTCAATTTCGGAAATACCAAATTCTCAGCAGTCTTGACAACAGGGCCAGCCTAAAGGTTTGTCAGCTTAAAGGGCCCAGGTTTGGGTGCAGCTGGGAGTTGCTGTGGTGCATATTCTGGATTACAGTGCTTTGGGGTAGTTCATTTGCTTCCCACCTCTAAATTTGAGTTGTTGAGAGTGGGAGGTTTGAGGGAGCAGAGACACACAAAGGTCAGCATTTAATAATGGGCATTTAATTCTGTCTGCATTCAAATTGCCATGTAATGGAGGCAGGAGATCCTGGGGGCAGCTGCATGTTCCCAACAGCTCTGAGCCCAGTTTGTGTCCTGGGGGATGATCAGGACCATGCCTGGGGCACAGGGGGCTCTGAGTGCACCATTGCACCTTGCTCTCGAGAGGAAAAGGTCACAGTTCATGTCTGGTGTAAATAGCTGGGTCATACTTTTTTCCAAATGGGTGAATGATCTCGAGACTTGGCATCAGGCCCCATTAAATAGTTTTGTCAGCTGTTGGAGGCTGTAACTTCCCAGAGCATTTCAGACACACTTTCAAAATCAGCATGAAAAAGCTGATAGCATTGCTCAGTCCATCTATTTTATTTTTTTTTTCCTTCCTCTTGGAAAAAAATTTACTCCTCAACGTGTAACATACACCACAAAACCCTTGAGCCCTTTACTTGTCCTGGTGAGAGTAGCTCTGCTGTTCCAGGTGGGATCATGGCTGTGTCCGTGCGTGTCCGTGTGTGTCCCCTGCTGCAGACCCCGGCTCGCTCCCATGGCTCTGCTCCCGCTCCGTAGAGTAGCTGGCACACTCCCCCACAGCTCTCTAGTAATGCTTGCTTGTTGGTTGGTTTTTTTTTTTTTCCCCTCTCTTCCACTCTTGTTATATTTTTACTTTCTTTTTTTCTTTGTGATGTGACGTTTTCAGCTGATGTATTGAAAGCAAACCCTTCTAATTTGGGAGTCCAGATCACAAGAGTGAGTTTCTTTCTACTGGTGTCTGTAGTTGTATCTTTTTTGTGTGTCCTCCCCTCTGATTTTGGTAACAATCAACCACATTTAGTAAATACAATTAGGTAAGAGAATCCTCTGTCTTGTCCAATCTCTCCCTTTTTCACAAAGCAATGTTCTCTTTACATTGGGCCAGCTTAATTCCTCTAATTTGAGCTTTGGGTTGGTTTCCAGATCCACTGTTTCTGTGTGTGGCAGTCTGACTCTGCTCCAGGAAAGAGGAAGAGTCAGCCAGCCAGAAGTATTTAGAATTCACCAGTGATTTGTACATCCTGTACAAGAATTGTTCCAAAGTGACTCCTGCTCTGAGTCTCGTTAGTCTCCCAGGCCCCACATGAAATGCCTGAAAAACATGAAACTTTTTCCAAAAGCTGAGTACAGGATGCATTCTGGAACTGGGCCCTTTGAAAGGGTTTTGAATTGTGCACTTAAAAAAAACTATGAGTCCCTTTAGGATGGTAGAGGTCTGTCTTTGTTGCTTTCTGTTACTTAAACTTCTGTAGAGCACTCTAAAAAAAGTGTTGTGAATATTCACATATATTCCAAGAAAAACCAGCAGCCTCTTCTCCTAGTGCTCTGAGACAAGGACTTTCCAAAATGTTCTGAAGTCTTGGATGTTTATTTTCTATTAGAATTTACTGCCTAGACTTCCTCAGTGATATTAGGATGTTTGAAATTCCCTGGGATTGGGTTTGCTCACTCATGGTAAGATTTCTGGGGAACTTGGTGCTTCTGCCCCCCCGCAAAGCATTCAACCCCAAGAGACCCTCTTGCCTTTAGAGCAGTTTGTTTCTTGACCCTCTCAGAACTACTGTCAGGAAAACAAGTAACCGGTTGTGGTGTATGTTGTACTCTGGGTTTGCTTATGAAATCATTTGCATGGGATTTTTGGCTCCTTCTCCAATGTAATGGTACATTGCTTTTGTCAGATGTCATTCCTGGGTAGCTCTGGCACCAGCTAATCCCTCCTGTCCTTTGGCCCATGCTTTTGACTCGTGTCATGCACTGTTTGTCAAGTACATCTGCACGCTGCAAGAGCAGCAAAGTAAACAATCCTTCTTCTTTTCCCCTTTTCCTTCCACAATTTGCTTGTTGCTTTGAAATCAGCTTTGTTGTCCATGCTAAAAAAAAAAACAGTAGTGTTGATTGGAAAGGGGTATACACAGAACTTGAAGTCATAGCCAAAAGTGACCACCAGTTGTCTTTTCCTTCAGCTGCTGGGAGGATGGCAGTGTGCTCCGTGGGGTTTGTTGAGCTAAGATGCTGTTGCTCCATCTTGGCTCAATAAATGTCCCTGGGGAGGGGCTTGACACCGCAATTTCCAGTGCTCCAGCAAAGAGCTGCTCTTGGACGAGCCACAAACAGCTTTGATCTGATCCATCCCTGCTTTCTTTTGCCTCAGAGGTTGAAAGATCTCAAGCAAAGGGAATTTGCTCGCAATGTCTCGTCGAGATCCCGGAAAGATGAGAGGAAGCAGGAGAAAGCCCTGCGGCGCCTGCACGAGCTGGCTGAGCAGAGGAGGCAGCCTGAGTGGTGAGTCTGGGTGGTCCCCAGCACCCCTGGAGCCTGGGGGGCTGCAGCCCTGAGCTGGGCTGGCATTCCTGCTCTGGGATACTGCACAGGCTTTGAGGGCAAAGCTTCACACTGGTGTTTGAGGCTCATGCTGGGCTTTTGGTAGGAGTGAATTCACTAAACTGATCATGCAGAGCACCCCTAAATTGCTTTATCCAGCAATACATTTTCTTCAGTAATTTACCATTATTAAAAACTTTGAGTGGCTGCATAATGATATTTTAATGCATGTGTCTGGGTGCAAGAGCACTTGAACTGTGTAAGATAGTTTCCACTGAGGGATGGATCCTCCTGCAGAGGGACAGGGACACCAGTAAGCTGTGTTTTCTCTCTCCCCTGTTCCAGTGCTCCTGGAAGTGGGCCCATGTTCAGGACCACCACGGTGGCTGTGGACGAGGAAGGTGGAGACGACGACGATTCCGCAGCCAACAGCGGCTCCTTCGTCCAGACGAGCTCCGGCCAGGCCACAGAGATGACCACGGACAGAGGAGGCTTCCTGAACACTGGACAAGGCACTGTGATGCCAGGCCAGACATCACAGGGGGCACAGGCCATCAGCTTTGGCATTAAGAGCTCTCTGGGAACTCCGCTACAGAAGATCGGCGTGTCCTTTTCCTTTGCCAAGAAGACCCCGGTGAAGCTGGAGACCATCGCTTCTGTTTTCAAGGACCATGTGGACGAGTCCAGTTCTGCAGATGGGGCAAAAGGTGATGAGAGGGGGTCCTCAGAGGCTGGCCTGCAGAAGTCTGGGGAGGGTGAAGGCACCAATAATTCTGAGGGCAAGGCGGAGGACGATGACCAGCACGACAAGGACAGCGGGGCTCTGGCCAGCACCTTATCCAAACTGAAGAAGATGAGGCGAGAAGATGGACCAACGGCCGTGGAACCAGAATATTACCACTACATCCCCCCAGCCCACTGTAAAGTAAAGCCCAACTTTCAGTTCCTGCTTTTCATGAAGGCTACTGAGCAAACGGAAGCGGAAAATGTGAACAAAAAAAACGCGCACGAATTGAAAAAGGGGAGTTCCCCCAAACCCAAACCCAGCAAGCACACAGAAAAGGCTGCTGAGAGCACGGGGCAGCAGAAAGAGCAGAGTACTACTGAAACTGCAGCTCAGCAGGGCAAAACAGAACGAAAAGACATCCCAGAGAATGAAAATACTCAGGAGAGCAAGCACCTTCCAGAGAGCAATCCCCCCGAGCCAGACACTGCTAAAGAAGCTCCTCCTCTTGCCTCGGGCTGCAGAGATGGCTCTGAGGGACCAAAGCACCCCACGGGACCTTTTTTCCCTGTTCTGAGTAAGGACGAGAGCACGACACTGCAGTGGCCTTCAGAGCTGCTCATCTTCACCAAAGCTGAGCCCTCTGTGTCCTACAGCTGCAACCCCCTGTACTTTGACTTCAAGCTCTCCCGTAACAAAGATGCAAAAGGGAAAGGGGCTGAGAAATCCAAGGATCCTGGGGGGCTTTGTAAAGACAACACTCAGAGCACAGAACCTGGTGAGGTGAGCAAAGCCAAGGAGGCCGAAAGCGTAGAGAACAATTCTGCTCAAAAAATGGAAAACAGATCCCAGAGCAAGCAGGAGTCCAGTCTGGGAAGCATCAGTAAGGGAGAGGGGGAGGACAGCAGTAAGAGTATAACGGGTAAGAGTAAATCTGGAAGGTCCCATAAACACAAAAAGAAAAAGAAGCACAAAAAGTCCAGCAGACACAAACGCAAACACAAGGAGGAAGCTGAGGAGAAGGCCCGGAAAGCTGAGCTGGGGGAAGAGAAACCCAAGAAACGGAAAAGGCACAGGCACAAAAAAGGTAAATCCTCCCTTTCCACAGAGTCAGACCGGGCGCTGAAACCTGAACTGTCTGAAGACTGCAGCCATTTCCAGAAGAAAAAGCGATGCTCCCAGGAGTCCCAGAGGAAATCCCTGTCTGCTGAGGAGGGAAGCAGCAGTAAAAAAGAGGACGGGGGTAACTCCTGCCAAGAGCACGGCAGCAAAAGACACAAGGCTGAGCTGCAACAGCTGCCTGGTGCGAGGAGGCGCTGCCCGGCTCTGTCCCAGCCCCGGAGCGGCTGCCGGAGCCGGCAGAGCAGCGGCGACGAGGACAGTGACGAGGGCTCCCCTGGCAAGCACTGCCACCAGAAGTCCCCGTCGCAGTACAGCGACGACTACGACTCAGGCAGCGAGCACTCCCGCAGCCGTTCCCGCTCGGGCCGCAGGCACTCCTCGCACAGGTCCTACTCCACCAGCTCGGATGCGTCCTCGGAGCACAGCCGCTACAGCCGCCACAGGAGCTACTCGGACGACAGCTACAGCGACTACAGCGACCGCTCCCGCTGCCACTCCAAGCGCTCCCAGGACTCGGAGGATGACTCCGACTACAACAGCTCAAACCACCGCTCAAAGCGGCGCAAATACTCCTCGTCAGAAGATGACTACAGCTCGAGCAGGAGCAGGTCCAGGAGTCGGAGCAGGAGCCGAACCCACCCTCGAGGCAGGTCGAGATCGAGGAGCCGCAGCAGCAGCTGCAGCCGCAGTCGGAGCAAGAGGAGGAGCCGCAGCGTGACAGGCCGCAGCTGGAAGCGCAGCCGCAGCTACAGCCGGGACCGCAGCCGCAGCACCCGCAGCCACTCAGAGAGGTCCCTGTCACGGAAGGGCTCGCGGGGCCACGAGAGCCCTGAGGAGCGAAGGTCTGGCAGAAGGGACTTCATTAGGTCCAAGATCTATCGCTCCCAGTCTCCTCACTATTTCCGGACGGGCCGCGGTGAAGGGTCGCTGCCGAAGAAAGAGGATGGCAAGGGAGAGGATCTGAAAGGATCTAGCTCCCTGTCCCAGAACAGCAGCGGCTCTGGCATGGGACGAGCCTCGGAAGGGGACTGCAGTCCTGAGGAGAGGAACTCCGTCACTGCAAAGCTGCTCTTGGAAAAGGTGCAGTCCAGGAAGGTTGAGAAGAAGCCCTGCGTCACTGACGAGATGCTGTCAGGGGCAAACAAAGTGGGCATAAAGCTCAAAGATCCTCCCCAGGGCTACTTTGGCCCCAAACTGCCTCCTTCCTTAGGCAACAAACCGGTTCTGCCCTTAATTGGGAAGTTGCCAACCATTCGGAAACCAAACTCCAAAAGATACGAGGAGTCTGGCTTGGAGAGGGGCGAGGAGCAGGAGCTGTCAGATGCTGAGGATGGTTCCCAAGGCATGGAGGAGGGTCAGCTGGCCGGCCAGTCTCTCCTGGAAGATGTGGTGATGGTAATTCAGGACAAACCTCTGGATGAGCAGAAACGTGACGAAGCCTCTGTGGAGATGCCGTCCCTTCCCCTGGACGCTCCGGCGCTCCCTGAGTGCTTTGGCTCCGGCGATCTGGTCATGCCACACAACTTCCTCTCGGATCCAAGTGACGGTGATGGGCTGGAGCCTATGGACGGGGGCAGCCAGCCAGTCCCAGTGGAAACCAGTATGATGCCCTTAGTTCCAGATGTTGAGCACTTTCCTGGCTACGTGCCTCAGAGCGGAGAGCCGAGCATGGAAGGAGATCGGGAGGGAGGAGAAGATTCCTCTCTAGCCCCGCTGGAGAGCCAGCCCATCACCTTCACGCCCGAGGAGATGGAGAAGTACAGCAAGCTGCAGCAGGCGGCCCAGCAGCACATCCAGCAGCAGCTGCTGGCCAAGCAAGTGAAGGCCTTCCCCACCTCGGCCGCCCTGGCGCCGGCCGCGCCCGCGCTCCAGCCCATCCACATCCAGCAGCCGGCGGCGGCGTCGGCCACGTCCATCACGACGGTGCAGCACGCCATCCTGCAGCACCACGCTGCTGCCGCCGCCGCCGCCATCGGCATCCACCCCCACCCGCACCCGCAGCCCCTCGCTCAGGTCCACCACATCCCCCAGCCACACCTGACACCCATTTCCTTGTCCCACCTGACCCACTCGATTATTCCTGGGCACCCCGCCACGTTCCTGGCCAGCCACCCCATCCACATCATTCCGGCATCTGCCATCCACCCGGGCCCCTTCACCTTCCACCCTGTCCCTCACGCTCTCTACCCGACCCTCCTGGCTCCGAGGCCAGCAGCTGCTGCTGCTGCCACAGCCCTGCACCTCCACCCCCTGCTGCACCCCATTTTCTCAGGACAGGACTTGCAGCATCCACCCAGCCACGGCACATGAAGGACAAAATGAAGGAACCTCGGAGGAAGGAGAATATTTGGCGTTTTGGGAAGGGGTTGGAGTCGAGCCAGCGGGTAGGTGAGGCCTGAGCATTTCCTTTCACTCTCGAGCAGCCAAAGAAGCCAGGGGCTCCAGGGCTGGGCAGTTGGCTGTGTCCCAGGGAAGTCTCACTCCGACTCCTCCGTGCACGCAGCAGCACCGCTCCAGAAGAACCATTTCACCTTTAGAACAGTGAAACACTTGGAAAGGCTTTTTTTCCCCCCTAGATTCTTACACTTGGTCATCTTCCTTCTGCCACCTTGTATATGATAAATGAGTTTTCATACACACTAATAGGATCTCTAAAAATCCTTTTAATGAGGTTATCTAATTAAATAGCATGATTGAATCCGGCTTGTAATCGGTCATGGAACATTGGGAGCTGCCGGCTGCAGGGGGGCTGGAGGCCTCAGCTTTCAGGCATTGCAGGAGGTTCCTTGGCCCCTGTCTCTGCAGACATGGCTTTTTCTTGGTGTGAGCAGCAAAGGTGGAAGTAAGATCTTAGTGTAAAGAGGAGGAGGAGGAACTCTGTGTGTGTGCCCAGAGCTCCCTTCCTTCTCCATCCTGCATCCACGTTCTCTTGCGCCAGGACCATGCCTGGATATCCCAGACTGGAGAGAGGTTCTGGGGTTGGGATTCCAGTCTGGGCTTTGACCACTGTTCTCCTGAAAGGGGGGAAAAATCACTCTGAATTCCATCTTCTGTGGGGTTGGGAAAGAGGCACTGGGATGGGAGAGAGAAGGAAAATCCTGTTAGGAATTGAAGCAATACAGAGGACGGGGGAGCACGGCCTGGATGTAAAACGTGTTCTTTTCTCTGTAACACTGATGGTTTCCTTATTAATTTATAGGATTTTTTTTTTTAATGTAAAGAATTGCACTGAACTCTGTAAACAAAGATGCTGCTTTTTGTAGCTCCTATCAAAGGTTACATTTGTAGTATATCGCAATAATATTTTTTACAGCCAGTTCTTAGTGGTACTTGTTCTGGTGGCTTCTGTGTAAATATGTTTGCTGTAGGTGACCCAAGACACTTGTAAAGTTCAATTTATAGTTTCAGCTAGATGCAGAACAGCTAAGCATGTATATTTTATCAAGCTCATGTATTTTTGAACTTTTTATGTAGTATAAAATGTAAAAACAAACAAAAAAATCTTCATTTAGACTTTCGCAGAAGAAAAAAAAATCAGCAGGTGAGACTTGGGCAAGGTGAGGGGTGTGGGGGTAGCAGTGACTCTGGCAGGTGCTGCATTCCTCCCTGCCATAGGAACAGGCACTGGAGCAGCCTGGGGAGCAGCAGGAATTCAGGGTGCTCCCAGAGAATAGGAGCCCTTTTTTTTCCTTTCCTTTTCCCCCTCTTTGAAAGCAGTAAGGTGCAGACCCTGCTGGTGCAGGAGGAGCCTTGGGACTGTTCCCAGCCCACACAGAGGGTTACCCCAGCTTAGTCCATAAGGGATTTCCCGGTTCTCCCAGTGTCACACAGCTCAGGTGACACTGCCCGTGGGAGCTTCCCCACCCCAGTGCAGGGGATGTCCCCACTGCTGCTGTCCCCACTCACAGGGCACTGAAGGTGTCACAGCCCTTAGGCCACCACCACTGGAGGGAGGGATTTCAGAGCAGTGTGGGGATGTGGTGACATCCCCGTCCCTTTCCAGTCCCATTCCCCATCCTCATCCTCTTCGCTGTCCCCTCCTGGACTGCAGCACGAGGCCAGTCAGAGTCAAAGGATCAAAACCCCCTGAGCTCCCTCACAATGTAAATGAGGAATTGGAGCAGGTCAGAGTGACAGCAGTCACAAAAAAGGGACTCAATTTCCTGTAAATACCGAACAATTCAGTGTTACTGTCAGAGCTGAGCTTCATAGGGCCCATCCGTGCCCTGGCCCCATCGTGCTGTGGGCAGGGATTGTTTTTGGACTTCAGGATAGCGCTAAAATAATTAACCTGTCATTACTTAACAAGCATAAACAGACTGTATTTAACTTTGTCACATAAGATATATATATAAATATATATATATGCTGTAAAATGAGGGAAAAAAACCTTTCTAATAAACCAATGATTTGTGGAAAAAGAAATGTGATGCTGTCTGGTGGTGGGGAGCTGCTGTGCAGAGCACCAGCCTCTCCTAACCAAAGCCCTGGTTTGATTAAGTGAAAAAAACCCACCCTCCTGCATGCCNCGGCTGCCCCAGGCCTGGCTGCCTGCCCCAGGCCTGGCTGCGGACACCGGCGCTCCCACGGGGACAGGGACAAGCGCACGGGGACAGGGCAAGGGCACGGGGACAGGGCAAGGACACTCCTTGTTCGCTTGGCCTTGGGCTGTCCCCAGCCTGCCCCCGGTCCCTTGTCAGAGCCATTGCCCCGCACGGCGCTGCTGCCGCCTCTGCCCTGGCAGGGCTTGGTGTGTCCCTGCCCTGGGGAAGGTGACACTGTGGGGGCGATGCTCAGTGCGGGCGGGCTCGGTGCTGTCAGCTCCATCCGGCTGCGGAGGGGATATCGATGGAGGGGCCCCGTGCCCTGCTGCCCTCCCCCCCCCTCGCCACATTTCCGCTCGTAGGGACTGCCTGCACCCCGAAATAGCCACCCCAAGATGCACTTGCCCGAAATAGCCACCCCCAGACTGGCACCTCGCGGGGAGCTAGGTGCGGCCCCTGCGGCCGATAGGCTCAGGCTGCTGTGGCCGTGTCCCCACCCTGTCACCGTGTCTCCCGGTGGCACTGCCACCGCCTGTCCCCCGCTCTGCTCCGGCCACATCCGTCTCCCCCGCACCTCTCCGGCTCCCTGCAGGAGCGGATATGCGGCCGGGGGGGCCTTTCCTGTGTTCCCCATTCCTGCTGGGCCCGGCCCCAGCTGCGTCCCCCGAGATAAGACAGGGACGCCCCGGGACGGCGGCTGTGGCCACATTCTGGGGTGATGATGGGGCTGCTGCGGGTGCTGCTGCTCCTCGGAGGGCTGCGCCTGCCCCCCACGCTGGGGCTTCTCCAGGAGTCCCCCACCATCTACGAGGGACCCCCCGGCAGCTATTTCGGTTTCGCCCTGGATTTCCACATGAACGAGGGAAGGTAGGGAGGCACCGGGGAGTCGGGGTCGGGCACGGCACAGGCCCGCCGACCCTGACACCCGCTCTGCCCCCCAGGCCCAGCGTGGCGGTGGGGGCCCCCCGTGCCAACACCTCCCAGCCCGGCGTGGCTCAGCCCGGCGCCGTCTTCCTCTGCTCCTGGCCCCGCGACAAGACCCCCTGCCACCCCCTGCCCATCGACACTGCGGGTGCGTGGGTGCCGTGGGGCGGGGGGCGGGCGCGGGGGGTGCCAGCTCCGCACATTCCCCCTCTCCCGCTCCCCCAGGGGACGAAAGCGAGAGCCAGGGCTCCTTGGAGCTCCGCACCTACAAGTCTCACCAGTGGCTGGGAGCGTCCGTCACCAGCTGGGACGGCAAACTGGTGGTGGGTGCATCCGGGGGAATGTGGGCAGCCTTGGGTGTTGGCGAGGTGGGCACCCAGCCCGTCCCATCGCCGTGCCCAGGTCTGTGCCCCGCTGCAGCACTGGAACGCTTTGGAGGGGCAGCACGAGGCGTTCCGCACCCCGACGGGCACCTGCTTCGTGCGGAGCCCGGGGCAGCGGCGCGCGGTGTGGTACTCGCCCTGCCGCGACCAGACCATGGCCAGCACCTACCGCCAGACCAACTACGGTGAGCGGGAGCGGGGAGCGGGGAGCGAGGAGCGAGGAGCGGGGAGCGGGGAGCGGGGAGAGGGGAGCGGGGAGCGGGGAGCGGGGAGAGGGGAGCGGGGAGCCGGGGGGGCTCCCAACCCAACCCCGCGTCCGTCTGACCCTGCCCTGTGCCCTCAGTGCACGACAAGCGCTACTGCGAGATTGGCTTCAGCGCCGCTGTCACCCCGGTGAGAGGGGACTTGAGGGGCTCGGGGGACTCGAGGGACTCGGGCACCTTGGGGGGATCGGGGGGCGACGCCGCCGGGGTGTCCTCCGGGATGCCCTGGGGGGGCTGATAGGGTGTGGGCAGGATGGTACCTGGGTGTCACGGCGGGGTCGGGATGCTGAGGTGGGGGATCCTGCAGTGGGAATTCCGGGAGGAGAGGTCCTAGGAGTGGGGGGCGTGCCAGGATGGGAGATGCTGGGCTGGAATGGGCCAGGATGGGAAACACTGGGGTGGGGGATACTTGGGTGAAGATGCTTTGGGGGGATGCCAGGGTGCCCCGGGGTGGTGCTGAGCCAGCTCCGCCCGCAGGATGGGACGCTGGTGCTGGGTGCCCCCGGCGGGTACTACTTCACAGGTGAGTCCTTCCTGCCGGCGTTGCCACCCCGAAGGGTGACAGAGCGGTGTCGTGTCAGGGCTGTACCCGAGTTGCCGTTGCCGTCCAGGTCGGTGGCACTACGCAGCGCGAAGCCAAAAGCGGTGGGGACGGGGAAGGGGCTGTTGAGGCACCCGGGGTGCTCCCGGGGTGGGCACGGCGGGAGGAGGGCACCCCGCATGCGGTACCCCAGAAGCGCCACCCGCAGTGGCGCTGGCAGCCTCGGGCGTGTGGCAGCGGGTGCCCCGCCAGTGCTGGTGCTCCCCGCCGCGGTGTGCCCCAGGGCTCGTGTACTCGGTGGAGCTGGACAAGATCCTCAGGCGCTTCCTCGGGACGTCGCTGCTGTGGCTGGGGAGCCCCGGGCGCCCCACAGAGCCGGTGTCCGGGGACTATGAGGATGGGTACCGGGGTGAGCAAAGGGCACGGGCACCCTGCCCCACTGCCAGCTCCTGCTGGGATACCCCGGGGTCACCAATGCCCATCTCCCTGCAGGATACTCGGTGGCTGTGGGCGAGTTTGATGGCAACCCCAAAACCAAAGGTAGGGCTGAGGGGTGCAGGGAAAGGGGGTTGATGGGCCTGGGGCACCCCGGGGCTCCAGAGTGACCTCGCTTCCCTTCCCGAGGGGGCTGGACAGGCTGTGCCAGGACAGGGGTCCCGTCCATCTCTGTGCCCTCATGGCCCCATGTCGCACCTGTGCCCACCCCAATGCCGGGGGTATCCCCGTGCCCCTCTCAATGTCCCAGTGGGGCACTCAGGGCTCTCATCCCTCACAGAGTACGTGGTGGGGGTCCCCAACAAGAGCAACACGAGGGGTGAGGTGAGTGCTGCGGGGTGCCCGGTGCCTCTGCCTGGCCGAGGGGACACCAGGGGACACCACCATGTGTCACCGCGGGCTGGGCCTGGCGTCTGATACTGCCCTGGGCAGGTGGAGATCTTCACTGCGGGGGACACCCTGCGCTGGCTGCGGGGCATCGCCAGCGAGCAGGTACCGCTCCCCTGTGACACCCCCAGCACCCCCGCTGCTCCACAGCGCTCCTGTCCCCGTCCCACAGCCCCCCAGCCCCCCCGCCCACTGTGCCCCTGGCACCCTCGCTGCCACCGTCACCCTTTCCAGGTGGCTTCGTACTTCGGGCACACGGTGGCAGTGGCCGATGTCGATGGGGACGGGTGAGAGCAGGGACAGTCGTCCCCCCCTCCTCCAAGGCGACACCCAGGGGTGCTGCCCCGTGCCTGGCACACCGCTGGGTGCCCCCAGCCCCCAAACCCGCGTGCCCTGACCCTGACCCCGCGCCGGGCACAGGAGGGATGACCTGCTGGTGGGTGCGCCCCTGTACATGGCCCGGCGCTCCGACGGGCAGCGCAGCGAGCTGGGGCGCCTCTACCTCTACCTGGGGCGGGGGCAGCAGCCCCTCGCCGGGCCCCCCCAGACCCTGACGGGCACCCACCCCTACGGCCGCTTCGCCGCCGCCATCGCCAGCCTCGGGGACCTGGACAAGGACGGCTTCGGCGGTAACAGCGCGGCGGGGCGGGGAGGAGGATGTGCCACCCCCGATGCCGCGCCTTGGGGAGACTGAGGCTGGAGGGCGCGGGTGGCTGTTCACGTCCCTTCTGTCCCCAGACGTGGCCGTGGGCGCCCCGCAGGGCGGTGACAGTGGCAGCGGGCAGGTCTTCATCTTCCGCGGGCAGAGCGAGGGGCTGGCACCGGTGCCCACCCAGCGCCTCAACAGCCCCTTCCCCGGCCCCGCCGCCTTCGGCTTCGCGCTGCGTGGTGCCACCGACCTGGACGGCAACGGCTACGCGGGTACAGCCCTGGCACGACACCGCCCTGCCACCGCCCTGCCACCCCGGTGTCACCACCCTGGCACCGACCCTCTGCTTGTCCCTGCAGATCTGCTCGTGGGGGCTTACGGGGCGGCCAAGGTGGCCGTGTACCAGTGAGTGCCCGTCCCTGCGGTGGCCCGGGGCTCCCTCTTGGGTCCCCTGGCACCTCAGCAATGTCCCCGTGCCCCAGGGGACTACCCGTGGTGGTGGCCCGGACCCAGCTGAGTGTCCCCGACGGGCTGAACCCTGAGATCCTGGACTGTGTCCTGCCCGACTCCAGCGTCCGTGTCAGCTGGTGAGGGGACACTGCCATGGGGACACTATGGGGACATCACCGTGGGGACCATGGGGACACTACCGTGGGCACAGGACAGGTCTCTGAGCACCTCTTGTTGCTGTCCCCCCGCAGCTTCCACGTGGTGTTCTGTGTCAGCGTGACAGGCCAGCACATCCCTCAGAGCATCCGTGAGTGCCAGTGTCACCCGGGGGCATCGCTGGCACAGGGGCACCGCTGGGGTGCCACCGTGGGTGTCACCAGTGCCACCCTCCCGTTCCCCACCAGACCTGGAGGCTGAGCTGCAGCTGGACCGGCTGAAGCCCCGGCCATCGCGGAGGGTCCTGCTGCTGCAGGGACACCAATCGTCGCGGCAGGAGGAGCTGGTGGTGGCACCGGGGACACCCCCCGTGTGCAGCAACCTCACCGCCTACCTGCGGGNCCCCAGTTTCCATTGGGATGTGGCTCCTACCGCCCCCTCCCCCCCACTGTCCCTTATTCCCTCTGGAATGTGCCCCCACACTGTCCCTGCCACCCCTGGCGTGCCCATCCTGTTCTGCCTTCTGTGCTCACTCTGCAGTCCCCAATCCCTCCCCTGGATGTCCCCTCTGTACCCAGCACTGTCCCCTTTCCCAGGCCCGAGAATGTCCCCTCTGTTCCCTCTGCCATCTTCAATCCCTCCCCAGGATGTCCCCCTGCTGTCCCTGCTCCCTCCTTGGCGTGTCTCAGGGTATGTCCCCAGTCGTCCCCCTGGATGTCCCCTCTGCTGTCCCCATTCTTCCCTCCCGGCGATGTCACCTCCCTCTCCTCCATCCCGGGTCTCTCCCTGCAATGTCCCCTCTCCGCACTGTCCCAGACCTCCCCTCTGGGATGTCCCCTCTGGCCCCTCCACCAGCCCAATCCCTCCCCGGGATGTCCCCCCGTGCCCCCTGCTGTCTCCCATGACTCCCCCTCCCCCACCTCACCCCGGATGGGGGTGTCCCCCTGTCCCCTCCCTGTCCCCCTGCCAGACCCACATCATCCTGGAGGACTGTGGCGATGACAACCTCTGCGTGCCCGACCTGCACCTGGCCGCTGACACGTGAGCACGGGGGGGTGAGGGAGTGCCCGGTGTCCCCGTGGGGTGCTGAGCCCTGTCCCCCTGTCCCCAGCCCCAGCCAGCGCCTGCTGATCGGGGCGGAGGCCGTGCTGTCCCTGCGTGCCAACGCCACCAACGTGGGCGAAGGCGCCTTCGAGGCCGAGCTGAGG
The DNA here is from genome assembly GCA_013400635.1 of Hypocryptadius cinnamomeus. Taxonomy (NCBI): domain Eukaryota; kingdom Metazoa; phylum Chordata; class Aves; order Passeriformes; family Zosteropidae; genus Hypocryptadius; species Hypocryptadius cinnamomeus. The sequence goes on along the minus strand of VYZP01052393.1, from coordinate 19,829 downwards.
GTGCAGCTGCCCCCTGGCACGCACTACCAGGCTGCCCGCAGCACCATCCCGGTGGGTGTGACAGGGGGGTGACAGGGGTGACCAGCGTGGGGGGTCACGTCCTGCCCTTGCTGGCCATCACCTGCCTCTTTGGGGGTGCCCAGTGGGGATGGGTGCTGGGAGATGCCCAGGGTGTCACCTTCCGTGGGGGTGCCCAGTGGTGATGGGTGTCAGGTGGTGACCCAAATCGGGGGGCTCACACTGTGNAGCGCGGGTGGCTGTTCACGTCCCTTCTGTCCCCAGACGTGGCCGTGGGCGCCCCGCAGGGCGGTGACAGTGGCAGCGGGCAGGTCTTCATCTTCCGCGGGCAGAGCGAGGGGCTGGCACCGGTGCCCACCCAGCGCCTCAACAGCCCCTTCCCCGGCCCCGCCGCCTTCGGCTTCGCGCTGCGTGGTGCCACCGACCTGGACGGCAACGGCTACGCGGGTACAGCCCTGGCACGACACCGCCCTGCCACCGCCCTGCCACCCCGGTGTCACCACCCCGGCACCGACCCTCTGCTTGTCCCTGCAGATCTGCTCGTGGGGGCTTACGGGGCGGCCAAGGTGGCCGTGTACCAGTGAGTGCCCGTCCCTGCGGTGGCCCGGGGCTCCCTCTTGGGTCCCCTGGCACCTCAGCAATGTCCCCGTGCCCCAGGGGACTACCCGTGGTGGTGGCCCGGACCCAGCTGAGTGTCCCCGACGGGCTGAACCCTGAGATCCTGGACTGTGTCCTGCCCGACTCCAGCGTCCGTGTCAGCTGGTGAGGGGACACTGCCATGGGGACACTATGGGGACATCACCGTGGGGACCATGGGGACACTACCGTGGGCACAGGACAGGTCTCTGAGCACCTCTTGTTGCTGTCCCCCCGCAGCTTCCACGTGGTGTTCTGTGTCAGCGTGACAGGCCAGCACATCCCTCAGAGCATCCGTGAGTGCCAGTGTCACCCGGGGGCATCGCTGGCACAGGGGCACCGCTGGGGTGCCACCGTGGGTGTCACCAGTGCCACCCTCCCGTTCCCCACCAGACCTGGAGGCTGAGCTGCAGCTGGACCGGCTGAAGCCCCGGCCATCGCGGAGGGTCCTGCTGCTGCAGGGACACCAATCGTCGCGGCAGGAGGAGCTGGTGGTGGCACCGGGGACACCCCCCGTGTGCAGCAACCTCACCGCCTACCTGCGGGTACGGGCACAGGAACAGCGCGGCAGAGGGCGGCGACAATCCATGCAGGGGATGGGAATGGGGATGTGGCATCTCCAGCCAGGATGGGGACAGGGTTGGGGACAGGGATTGGGGATAACAGTGCCTCTCTGTCCCAGGAGGGTGGCTAACAGGGATGGGGACAGTGGTGGCTGGGGGCCATGGGGTGGGGTGGGCACGGGATGCCCTCCAGAGTGCTGTGCCCGTGGGTGTCCCCAGGACGAGGCCGAGTTCAAGGACAAGCTGAGCCCGGTGGCCCTGAGCGTGGCCCTGACGCTGCCCAGAGAGGCCCCGGGGTTGGTGCTCTACGGGGACACCCTGGTGCAGGCACAGGTAGGGGGGACACGGCTGTGGGGGGACGTCACTGTGGTGACACGGGGTGGGCTC
>VYZP01052385.1:0-11608 GCA_013400635.1 Hypocryptadius cinnamomeus | reverse complement strand
GGCCGCCCCCCCCCGTGAAATGGGACTCCGGGGGCGGCACTGTGTCCCCAGCTCAAGGCGCTGTAACCTCCCGAGCCCCCCACGAAACACGATAGCCCCCCCAGCCGATTAATGCCGCCGGTCCTGATTACTTTTATATTATTCTTTCTCAATCTCGGGCGAGGGCTGAGAGTTTTTACCCAGTTCTGCCATCAGCACCCTCCCGGGCGTTAACATGGATATTTATTTGGGGTGTTCCCACAGATCCCGCGGAGTCCACAGACGGCTGGGGGGAGGACCGGGGGAAACAGAAGGGGGGCCCGGGCCGGTGCCCACTCAGCCCCCGCCCCACTCCCGGCCGCGGGGACCGCCTCAGATGCTCCGCGGCACGAGGGGACTCTCTCGGCACACAGTGTACAGCTAACAGACAAGACAACAACAACAACAAAAGGCACATATGGTTAAAATAAAAAGAGAGAGAGAGCGAGAGGGAGAGCTTTCTGCCTCAGGGGATTGGCAATAACTAGCCAGAAATGCAGGGTATTGAATCTAAACTTCTGGTGGGCTTCTGCGGGATTGACAACTTAAATCACACTACAAGCATCAATTTGACAATATTTGTAAACTTCTTGTTTCCAGGGATCTTCTTGATCAGAGATAGACCAGGTTGGTACGAGCTCCAGCCACGAAGGTCTCTTTTTTTCCCTCCTCCTTTCCCCTCTTCCGAGTTGATGAATAGCGATCATGTTTCTTTTAATGGCTGCCCCCTATTCTCACAGCCTCCCACAACTAACCCAAGAGCCTGTTTCCTCGACCTCAGTTAATTCCGCTGATTATTCCAAGATGATGAGAAAAGCACGAAGATTGTTCACTGTTCCTACCGATTCAGAGCATTTTTGTTACCATCTCCATCCCTGGCTCACAGGGATTTGACCGGGGAGTATTTTTAGGAAGAGGCTGCCCTCTCTTCCCTCCTGCCTTCCCTCCCCAGGCAGCAGACAGCTCCGGGGGCTCGGCCACAGTCCTGTCGCTCTGTGGGTGCGCGATCCCCGCCGTGGGGGCCGAGCACAGGCCCCCTTCGTGCAGCGGCAGCGGCGGCGGCGGCCGGGCGGTCCCGGGCCAGCGGCACCGCCGGCATCTCTGGGGCGCTCAGGTGGCGGCGGCGCAGGTGAACCCGCGCTCCCGCGGGCCTTTTCCCAAAGGGAGCAAACCGCCGGCCGTGTCCTGCGGCACCAAAGGGAATTTCGCTTCCCCGCGAGGAAGGAAAGAGGCTCCTTCGGCCCCACGGGCTGGAGGCGGGGATCCACTCCGAGAAACCTCACTAGAGGGCTCTAATACTCAGCTCCAATGGCTGCTGAGAGGAAACGAGGCTCGTCCTTAACATCCTTTAGTCTTCCAGATAGATTAAGCCTGGAAAAGTCTTCCACAGCCTGTCAGAGGTGATTCAGAGATGTCATCGCCATGACAAGAAATACTTTATCTTAGCAGCAGCCACCAACTATCCTGCTTACCTGCAAGTGAATTCATGTCCCCTTCCTGGTGCATAATGATACAAGAGAATTTTGGGAGCCCTTCTTCTGTATCCATGGCAAGGGAAGGAAGCACAGCCTCTAAAACCCCAGACACAGGTATCCTTGCCAAGATTTAGGGACAAAGCACTATACAGAGATATGTACACTTTTTTCCCCCTTCACTGATGAAAGAGCTTGTGTAAGATCTTCCATGGTCTGTGCTATTTAATATGTTCATAAACATCCATCTTTTAAATCCTGCAAGACTGAAGCAAGCTGAAATGTAATGTAGTGTTAGCAAGTAACACACAGATATTTATGTCAAATGCTGATGGATTTAGCTGCAGTTTATTCAGTTTTGGGATTTTTTTCCCTTTTAAATAATTGCTATGATTTGCCATTGGAAAAATAAAGCCAAATAAGATGGTATTAATTAAAACTAAAACAATTTTTTGTTATAAGGGAAAATTCATAGAGTTTCGGAATGCATCCAGGTTATTGTAACACCAAATAGCTTTTGTAATAAATAAGTAAATTGCCTTATTTGCAGAAATTAGGAAGCACAATTTAGTTGGTTGTCATGTCTTGCAATTTTTCTGAGAAGTTTTGTGTACAGATCAAAACTGAAGGAACAGCTTTGTGGAAAACTAGATAGTTCATATAACATCAGTTTAAAACTGATTAACTTTCCTGTGGAAAATTTGTTACTACTGAATGTGTAACGATGTTCTGTACTTTCCTCTATGGTTTGTTTCAACCTCCTTTTTGCTGAGTTAGTTCTGCTCTGTCCTTTGATGTCTTCTCTTTATTTCATAGGTTCTTGAATCAGCTCAAATTCGCTGGGGACCTTTTACTTCCCAGAGAAAAACCTGGTATCCCCTTTCATTCCTTTCTTTTTTTTCATCAGTTTTATTCTCCATATAAACAAGAACTTTATTACTAGACTAAGATTGACTTTGTTGCTTATTTAAGATATAGAAAAGGCCAGCCCAGTGAACACTGAATTGGTTTCAGTCAGTAAGTCACTTCAGCAGGCAGGACTGAGATTGTGTGCTGCTGGGGTACCACACCCCCATCATATTTCCTCCAGCAGCCAAGTCATGTGTGCACAAGGTGCATAAGGGCACAAAATCTCCCCTGCGGGCAGATGCTGATGGCAACACACACTGATGCTGCACAGTGCAAGGAGGGGGCATGAGCTAAACACACCATTTGGCTGCTGCCATGCAGCCAGGCACAACTTTGGTCGTATCAGATGGCACCTGATTCGACTCCCTCTGTCCTGCACTATTCTAGTCCTCCAACACTCTTCCAGAAGTTTCTGCTGTTCCTTCCATGCTCTCAGTCTGCTCCTTCCTTTGGCTTCCTGTTGTGAAAATATCACTTGAACAATTTACAATGCATTCCCTTATATTATCTCTGATACTCAGAACTAGAACCTCACAAGAAATAGGGGTTTTTTTTGAACCACAGAGGCACCAAAAGGCTCAAAGACCTAGTGACAAATGCTACTTAGCCTCAGAAGAAGAGAGGGGATCTCAGCCCTATTTTACTTAGCAGTAGACATAGTTCAAACACCTTTGCAAAATGGGACTAAACTTCACACCATCCTGAGGTACAGAAATTCTTTGTTCTTCTAACAGATTTTATAGTCACTGCTGCAGTAATTTTTAGTTGTTTCATTCACACCATAGCTTGCTGAAGAAGCTGATACCAGGCACAGGGCTGAAAATTTCATTGAGTGACACAGATGCAAAGCATGGGATTCTTGTGCAGCTACAATTTTTCTATGTCTGCTACCTGCTTTGGATAGAAAACAACAAGGAAATTACTCTTTAAAGTGATTAAATGCACACACACACACACGAATTTATGTGTATTTATGTAGTCTGGCTGTTTTAATTAACTTTTGTTTAATTTTAATTTATGGAAAAACAGATTGTAATTTATTTAAATCCAAAACTTTTCTTAAACGGTAAGATAACCACATCAGAGTGATATAACCTGGCAAAAATTACCTTAATTTTGAACTCTTTTTCATTTCAACCATATAAGACAAGTGGTGGAAGAAATGAACAGAACCTGAGACAAGCTGGACAAAGTCTAGGAAGAATTTTAGAGAATAAGATGATTTCTCTCTCTCTCTCTTTTTTTTTTTTTTTTTTTTTAATCAGCATCCTGAAACAAGTACAGTTGTGGGTGAGGGTGATATGTTCCTGTTTATTTTTAAGTGAAAGGATGTTAGCAGCAACATTTGGCATGCACTGAAGAAGTCTGAGTACAGGGCCTTACAGTCATCATGAAGTGAGCATCAGCTTTCAAGAAGAGAAGAAAAAAAGAAATGTAATTGGGTGAGTTATGTGAATTATAACGTGAAAGCTGCAATGTAATGAGCATGTTTAATGCACATAGGGGAAGGAAATATTCTCAGTGCCAAACTGGATTTGTGGCTGGCAGGGGTGAATGAGTGGTATGAATACATCAAGGAGAGGGATGTGCCTGAGGATGGTTTTCTTTATCCATCAAACTGTTCTTTGAGACTTTTGGATATAGAGGACAAAGGTGGGGCCATTAATTTAAAGGATTAGGGTGAAAAGAATGAACAGAGAATGCAAACTGAGGGGTCCAAGTGTGGTCCCATCAACATCCCAGGGGAGTGTGTAGGCATCACAAGTGATCCAGGGACTGCTGGATGCTAGCCCAGGGTGGTTGCAGTGATCTCTGGCCTTAAATAAGATGAAGTCTTCAGCTAGGTGAGAGACTATTGGAGGGTTGGAAGTGGTTGAAAGAGTGGAAGGAAAGAGGATTTGCCATGAGATAAGAAATAGAAGGAGGTTTATGAAAGTTTGAAATTTTGTCGATGGATCTCTCTCAGGCATCTACCAATTATGCACCTGACACACAGAGTGGCAGACAGTCCAGGACAGCACAGATCTTGACAGTATTATGGGACCAGCATTGTCACAAGGAGGAACGGTTTCTGAAAAATGCATAAAACTGTTTTCTTCAGTGTCAGGCAAGCATGTTCAGAAGAGAAGTCACATTATTATTAATAATGATAAAATTATGGCTCTTAAATGGATTCTATTCCCTGGGGACAAGAAGATGAACATTTACATCTCTGGTTACATCTCTTAGGGCGCACTAAAAGCAGCTAAGAAGTGCAAGATCTTGTTCCTGGTATATATTTCTTTTGCGCTAATCTTTCAAGACACTGAAGGTGTTGAGATATTGTTGATATTATGTAACCTTCATTAATTAGGCACACATAAGTGTTCATTTTGGTTCTAAGAAATCTTATTTGATCTCTGGAGGCCCATAATGTGATTCTTGCTCAATCATTTTGATCATAAAGGGCACTTTTCTAAGTACTATGGAAGCTACAAAGTTTAAATGATCATGATCTGTAGAATTTGATGAAGCAGACAGTTTTCCTGCCATATGTTAAATAACAACTAGTTACTGTGTACTCTGTGGTGATACAGGTTGATAATCTGATGGTGAATAATATGATGTCATGTGAAGATTTAAGCTGTTCCTTATGTAGTCCCCAAGAAATAATATTTTCTTTGCGCACATCTGAAAATTCACAGGCAAATATGCAACCAATCAAATCTTGTACAAATGTTAACACCCAGATGTGTGTGTTTCTGCATGGAATTAATGTACAACTAGCAGAACTGTTGGATAGAGAAATCCTGTAAAAATACAGATTAGGCACACACATAAGTTAAATGTGTCTAACTAGTCTGCCAAGAATGTGCAGTTTTATGAAATCTGTTTTAGGTACAGAACTCTCAATATTTCCTTCTAAAAACTTTCCACTAACATACAAAAAGGAGAGTGCAGATTTCTGTAATAATCAGCAGAACCTTCCCATTTCAGGTAAACAAATCAATATAACCATATAACCTTACTTCCAAAGGTCAACCCTTGCCCTCCAAACTCCCATTAGAAGTTAGAACTTGAGTAATACTATATTTTAATGACAAACTTTACAATAAACACATTTTCTATTTAGTAATAATCATTAATAACAAGTTTGTATGTTGGGTAGAACTTTTTTGAGAAAGACTGTCCGGTATTTGCTATGCTAAAATCCAGCAGTACTTGATTTGACCATTTAGAGTGTCAATGTAGATTAATAACAAAAATGGGAGTGAAAATAGAGAGAAAATACCCATATCTGAGAAGACCTGTCTCTTGTTCAGCTTGATACACCTTATATCCCCAGTAAATTAGAAGGAGCTGTTTGAAATTTGGGAGCCACAGGGGTTTAAAATCAGATAAACCTCAGAACTGAAACCCAGGGTAAATTCTTGTAGAAGTTCAAGCCTTTACACCGGACAAACTTCCATTTTATTCAATAACTAGTTATCCAGGAAAATAAAGATTTCTCTCTGTGTGCCTGTATGTGTTGTACATGTACATATATAATATATGCACACATTCACATACACACGCCTGTGTATCTAGACTTAATATTTTTATAAATATGGTGTGAGCCTTCCGTGCATCCTCTCATTAAATCAGTGGGAAGTTTGCTGAAACAAAGTGTTCTGAATATTTATTTATTTCTATTTATTTCTATTTCTATATATTTCTAATCAGATCTATTTCTTTCACATATGATGAAACATGCAGTAGAGTTGACAAGGTCATGCTGTTGTGGTATTTGAAGCCATTTGAAGCCATTGTGGCCATTTGAAGCCAGCAAAGAGAATACTCTCTTTTTTGATGTGTAAGTTAAATTCTTTCATTGTCACCTTGTGTGTTGAAAAATTTGGTGAAAAAGTGAGTAAGTACTGAATAGATTTTTCCATAATATCTTCATTAATATACCAACTTGAGCTAGAAGGCCAGTGAAGAAGAAGAAAAATCAGCAGGAAACTATATATTGCAATATACATCTGAAACGAGGATATGTAGCATGGGAGTTTTTTGCACTTCTCTTAATGCTCTCTACTGCCATGAATTACATTAATTTAGTGTCAGTTTAGGAAAGATAACGAGTGAGAAAATTCACATTAGTTAAAATTTATGTCATGTACAGGGCAGTTTATCTCTTCCTAAATGCAAAGTACTAAGCATTCACGCTCACCTGCATCAGAAAGGCGAGTTCCTTTTCTGCCTGTAGAAGTAATATGCCCCCAAAAAATGGAAGAACCACCAGCAAATCCCATGATAGCCAGTGGGAACTGGTTTTCTCCATTCCTTTGTGTCTGTGTTTTGAGTTCCTTGTGGAAATGGACTCAGATATTAATTTCGTATTGAGAAAATTCATCCTTTTGGACATGTAAAAATATAGTTTAGTCTGAATTGACACATTAGGGTCAAAACTAAGCAAAGCTGCAGGATTTAAAATCCAGTCTAAACTCTGTTCAAGGCAGGTTTATTTCATTCTAATGATGTGACTGTTCAGCATGCTGTTAGTGCTGTTTCATCTGTCTCTGATTCAGAGACCAAACTTGATTACCTGAAGTGGTGTCTTTTTTGAGAAAGGCTAAACAACCCTGCCCATGAAATTTCCCATTTCTGGCCTCACTCCAACACTGCGTACTTTTCATGGACAGATGGTCATTGACTGATCACAGTACTTTCTGGGTATCTTCTGATGGCTGCTCAACCCCAGAAACAAAAAGGGAAAGTTGCCAAATCCATTTGCTGTATGTGACTCCCCACTTCAGTCACACAGGAAAAGGCCTTGCCTCTAACCTGGGCAGTTGATGGCTGGGTTTTCTCTTCATGTGTATCTTCTAAAACTGAACTGTGGATTTGAGAGGAAACAAGCTTAATACGCCATGTGCTTCCTATTTGTTGGAGGCATCAATGCCGAAGCTCTGTTGGCATGCAAAAATGTGAACATTTTTACAATGTAGCAGGTTATGGAAGCTGCTCTTGATAAATTCCAGTAACGGCATTTTACACTCCATGTGTTCCTTTCTGTGAATGACAGATTGCACTATTATGTCTCTAAAGAAGCTCTTGACAAGGGTGATTCAGGCACAAAGAAAGTAGAACACGTGTCTAATTCAGTGTTTCTACATTCCCTAGCACATTTACACCGGACTGTGATCTTGTTCTCTCTGATATACTAGAGCAAGCAAAAACACTGTTCAGTCTAAGTTAGACACTCCCTAACAACATCAGAGCCTCTGCTGATGTAAACCTAAAAACAAACCTAAGAGTATATTATCTCTTCTACACTCTTGACTGAATCTAGAGCTATATGTAGAAGTTCACCAGATTTTTTTCCTTGTAGCTGGACAGTAGAAGGGACTGTGGCAGATAGACCAGAGGTAGATGATTTGACTTGTTGGATAGTAGGGATTAGAGATTAACCAGTCTACCTGAGTAGCTACTAGAAGTCTTTGTGTTGAAAATAGAGTAACCAAGTAAAAATAATTGACACACATTCTGTATTCTGAAAGTGCTTCTTGCAAGACAATAGTTCATAACCTGACCCAGTAGGAATCTTCCAGGCATAGAAATTACTGCTGGTTTTATCTGTTTGGTGGAACTAATGGGAAAAAAATTCAAAGATATATTATTGTTTGTGATTGACTAAATACTTAAAACACATATCATCAACCACTAGGTGCTCTCTAGAAACAGCACACAAATCCAGTTGTAAATACTAGAAACACTGTGCCTGATTTGGAAACATTCAGAATAACCCCAGCATTCCTCAAATGCACAGTTTTAACTTTGCTCAGGTCTGTTTTGTGGTTTATTATTCAGCCTTCTAGGTGGATACATGAGTTTCCATTTCAAGTTTTAGCTTAATGACTTCACGTAAGAAACAGGAGAAAAGGAAATCTGTATGAATTAAACATTACATAGGATTTGGCAAAGCACTTACAGGAATTCCATGAGGAAGAGTTAAAAAAACCCCAATCCCTACATAGCTGCACAAAGTTAGCAGTAACAACGAATAGTGCTGTTACCCTCTAAAAGTACACACCTTTCAGTCAGCCTTGGCTGGTGAAAAGCAGAAGCTTCATGTGGATTACACTTTTTAAAATCTTTCAACATCAGAAAACAGAAGAACTGTAGTGTGTTTTTGTTTCAGAATACTTTGCATGCAATCTTAAGATAAATTGGAGATACTGATTGTGTTTGTACCTGTGCCAGACGTTGTCGTTAGATATTTCTGTTTTGTTTCATCAGCCAGATGAACTTACCCAGGGACATTGATCAAATACCTACATTTAAAAGAACACACTGTCAAATTAGTGGATAGAAAGAGCACATTATGAGAGAGAAATTATCTGGTGAAAGATTTAAACACTGACTCACTTGTGTTTTGTTTCACTAAATGTGGAGTAGTCCCCTTTCATTTTCCATTTAACATGAACATACTTGTACTCCATTACAGTATCAGCCTTATAAGAAACTAACTGGCTTGGGACACACATGAGCCTCCTTGGAAAAAATACAACTTCCCTTATTACAGAGTCTAGATTATCTTAAAATATAGTGCCTGGGCTAGCTTATTCCACAGGCCTTCCTGGAGATATTCCCATGTACTCCAGTAGGTCTCATGGCTGCAAAGTGCTGTGGTGCACTGCAGGAGCCTGCCCAGATGGCCAGGGTGGTGGCTGCTTCTCCAAAGGGAAGGGCTTGGGACAGCAAAGCGTGCATCCACCACTCTCAGAGATGCAGAATATATTCTCAAGAGGAAAGTACAAAAATCCTTAGGAAAACTGTTTAGACATTGCCTTTCCTCTCCTCTCTCTTAGATGGTCTTGGAAGAAAATCTTGATCCTTTTAGTCAGTGTCAAGGGAGCAGCTCATTGTGATAATGGAGGGGTGAAGATGGGGCTGGAGAGTGAGCACATGTGAGGTAGGGGAGATCCAGACAAGCAGAAAAAAAATGAAATGGATTTAAAAAGGCTTTAGAAGTTACAGCTGAAAGTATTTTATCTTTGTTTTGGTAACACTGGGTAATGTCATTCAGGTTGGCTAAAAGCCCTTGCTCTTCAAAAGAGTTGTCAAAGATTTATTTTATAAAAATGTAAGTAAAATACACACCAAACACTTTGTGTTTCATGGTTTTTTAGGTCTTTGTGTCAGTGGTAATTTCTTGCTGTCTTATTTATTATACACTAAGTATTTCTAGATACAAAATACTTCTGTCTTCTGATTGATACCTGCATGATACCCAGCTCTTTCTGTCTGTATATGTTATCTGTATAAATGTGCAGAACCCAGTGGATCCTGGAGCCCACTCCCATCCTGCACAGCAAGAGCAGGCCATTGCTGGCCTAGGTGAGAACTCAGACACTCTATTCATTTTCATCTTGGTGGCAGATGCCTGAAAGGCCTTTGCCTGATTTGGCAAGGGACCCCCAAGGTGGGAAGAGCCATCTGTCTGTAACTGAGGCTGTTCACCATGTGTGCTTGCCTGCTTTCTGCCCTCCAAATGTCGTAGTGTTCCTACTTTGGTGCAATATTGTGGTGCAAGACAGCAACATGTCAAGTGGTTTGGTTGCTCTCTGAGGGCATGCTCACCCTCAAGCCCCACACCTCAGGTATCTTGAAGCTGAGCAAGCAGGCATGGAAAGGGTTCACAGTGGGTTTTCACAAGGTAGAAACCCAGTGTTACTAGTCTTTCACTTAGCCTATTAGCCCTCACAGTCAGTTGCACTAGTGTGTGCTCCTTGCTGTGAGGAATCCTGGCAAATGGGCTGCTCTCCTTCCTAATCCAGGTAGTACCCAGAGAGCTGCCATTCCAAAGCCAGACTTCATGGCTCAAACTCACAGCTCACAGAGAAAGTGCCCTGTATAAATTGTCAGCTTTGAAGCCAAACCCTTCCCTACTCAGCTTGCATGGTAAATCAAGCTTTGGTGCTACTTTCCATCCAGCTCCATTACACGAGTAGTCTGATTTAGTTTTATGGCAGAAAAGTGTTTCAGCTAAAATGGCATTTTTCACAGAGTGGGGGATAAACATGACTATTTTATTTGTAAAGTGAAAGGCTATGAGATTGTAACAGGCAGTGCAGGTGCAGTTTCAAATCCCTGCCTGGCTGTCTCAGTACCTGGGCTTGGTGTCTGGATTCTCTCATGCTCAGATCTACAGCAGCACCACAACAAATCAGAACCTTCCGTGAAAGCTTTCACTCCTCATATTCAAAAATACGTTTCCATTAATGCCTGTGAAATTTTGCCCTGCGTCTTTTGGAAGTGAAAATAGCCAGCCCCCAGAACTACTGTACCATCCTTGTTCCCCAGAAATGTTAATTCATCATTAAAATTATTAAACAGTAAATGGCTGAGATGTGTTATTACAAGCTTGAAGTATTTCCTCGGATTGTTTAAAAATCTCTGTTTTAATTTGAGTCATCTATTTTTTTTTCTTTTACAGTTTTGAGTGCTCTATCTTACCATATGTGAAACATTTCTTAAAGGTGTCAAAGTGACTTGTCATGGGTTTGGAATGAGAACTAAATTAAATGTCCATACTGTAACATACTTATATAAATAATGAGATATTCCAGTATAAACCATTCATTTGGCAGTCATTTCTACATCAGCAAGTACTAAGTGCTATAGAATTCCTGCCTAAATTTGACACATGCAGAGAAAATCAGGAAGGAAAATGTGTGTGTCTGTCTGTGTATGTGTGTTTAGAATTTTATAGAAAAAGACAGCCTCTTGTAGCCTGTTGCCATGAAAGTGTTTCTAACATTTTTGGAAATAGTGCAAGGAGTTTAACAAAATACTTTGGATTCACAGCAGAATGCTGGAGCATTCATCTGTTTCCCACTGAACTCCAAAACTTGTTTCCACAATTTAGAAACAGAAATTGATAAAAAAGACATTAGAATGATGGCAAGAATGATTTATTATGGATGACATAGTGTTACTGCTTTTAAGAAAAAATGCATTAAATAGAAATTCTTCATAAAATAAAAAATGCTTCCTATTGAACATTGCTCAGAATTTGCTTATTAGTGTATTATATCACTGCATTGCCAGGTCTGGCATTTCTCATCCAAATGACGTTTCAAAGTGCAACAAGGCTTGTGGGCTGCAGAGCAAACCATGTTAGGAATAATGCATGTACATAAACATGACAGCAGCAAAGTTAGTTTTGCTGGGATTCTGGAAAT
>VYZP01052351.1:0-18930 GCA_013400635.1 Hypocryptadius cinnamomeus | reverse complement strand
CTGATCCTCATCTACATGAAGCGAGGATCAAGCTCCTTAGGTGTGTGACTGTGGGCTTTGAGGATTCTAGCAGAGGAGGAGAAAGTTCGGTTGTAAGCTCTAACATTTTTCTTTCTGCTTCCCACACACTCTTCCCACCACCACAGGTGTAACATTTCAAGTAGTTTTTCAATAAATGATATGTTGTTCTTTCTTCTGTTTAGACTGGAGAAAAATAGTGTGAGGTCTCTTGGTTTTGGTAGATTTTCAGTAGTCAGTGATGTTTCCAAAGTTCAGCAGATAACAAAAGGTAGAATTAATTCTTCCAGGACTTGGACAACTTGGAAATCTCTTACTGCCCTCTGTCAAGCTTGGCATTGTGTGTTCTGTCTTTCCTGCTGCCTTCTGTTTCAGACCTACCACAGCTGCTTCTGCAACCATGTGAAGCAGCTAAGAGCTTAAAGTTGAACAGGTGACAGTCATCTTTATTTACAGGTTTCAAATCAGAGCACAGATGATGTTTCTTTGTAGGATATTAAAAAAAGATCTCAGAATTGGAGTAGGACATGAAGAGTAAGTCAGTCTCATTTCAAATGCATAAAGGCACCTTGCTAATCAAGAGGTGGTCCATGGATTGAAATATGTTACACAGGAAAAAAAACCAACCCAGCCTGTTAACACTATCCAAGCTGAGCTCCAGGTTCCATTCCTTTCACGAGGGTGATACTCACAGGCCTTTGAGCATCATTATGATTGAATCTTAAATGCATGGTCTAGTCCTGTGTACTTGGAAAATTCCAGGTTTTTGTTTATTATCACCTGTCTGCTCTCTTGGTACTTGTTGAGCTTGCCTCTTGCTACAAGAAAATAAGTTATTTATTTGTGAGCTTTGTATATGCTGTAGTGAAAGGAATCTACATGCAGAAACTGTCTGAGAACAAATATTTTCTGAAGAAGTAAAGCATTTGTATCTGTCAGTTGAGGCCAGTCTTGATCTCATTTTAGGTGATAAAGGAGCCCTTTAGCCATGGTGAGAAATGTCTGCTTCCTAGAAGTATTCATTTTACTCACAAGCTTTTACAGTAAGGAGTGAGTAAAAGGAATTGGAGAGCTCTGTCACTCCTCTGTTATTTCTATCCTATTTTTTTTATCCATATATCATTGTAAATTTTGATTGGTTTTAATTTCCAAACTGATCTGCATTTTATATTTATTTTCACCTTTTTACTTATTTTCTTAAATGATGTGTATTTGATAACTGCCTTAGTCACTTGTGTGTTCTTTTGCCTGAATTGAATGACTTTGGCTTTTCAAATTTCTATCATGATTGAAAATTCAATTTGATTCCAAGGACCTCTGTTGCTAAAGTGTTTGTTACGGTGAATTTTTAAGCAAGCAAAGTTATTCAACTCAAGTAAAGAAAAGAACAATCAGTCAATTTATCTGTTTAATAGTTGCTCAAATGAGAGATTATTCCTGGCTGTATGAAAATAAATTGCAAGATCCATTAAACTACACTCCTCTGAAATTAGGGTAACTTCTCCAAAAGCAGTGATCAGATGATCATTTTCTTGGAATTAACTCTTTCCTCTTTAGCAATGCTGTCAGGATATATCTGGAAGAACTTGGTGTGCTAGCTGGATGTTACAAAGCTGCCATTTCACTTAGAGCTGTGAAAGTACTGGAGGGAAGAGCTTTCTTCTTCTATTAGATTTTCATCAAGCTTTCAGATGCTCTTATGCCCTTTTTGATTATGTCTTATAAAAAAATCATATTTTTCTAGATTTTCCTCTCCCTATTCCAAAGTTGTTCCATCACAGACCATGATGGAATGAGGTCCAAGTCATGTTTGCTGATTGTCAGGAATGAGTGATTTAGGTCACTCAATCACTGTCAAAGGTATTAGCAAAAGAGTTTTTAATGGGAATTTGTAGAAGTGTGTCTAAGTTGGATGACAAGGTTCACTCTGTTCTTTGCTTCTCTATTGCTTCAAAAGATTCCTAATCTAAATTCAGGACAATCTGTGGTCAGATTTCTACATGTTACCTTCTGTGATGAGTCAGACACACTTTCCCAACAGATCTTACCTATTTTCAGCTATGTTTGCTTTTCAATAATGCTTTTTTCCTTCTTTCCTTCTCTCTTGTTTTCTATTTTTCTCTACATCCCTGTTGTTTCAACTGCTGTTCTTTTTTGCTTTCAAAAAAGTTTTGTTGGGTTTTTTCCCCCTGGAATTATTATTTAGCCCTTCGTGTACCTGAAAGAAAGCAAATTGTGAATCTATTCTTACTCACATCCAAAAGCAATTTATATGAATATGTACAATGTTTGAAAACTTCTGAAATTTAGAAACCAATAATTGTAGTTTGAATACACTCTACACATTTGAGAAAAGGCAGATTTGGTGCCTTCTCTTGCTTTCTTGAATTCATTGCTAGATTTATGATTGATCTAGAGGAGTATGAGCAAGAATTTTAATTCAGTAAGATGGAATATAAAACAGAGGACAGGACTAACATGCATTCATTGCTCAGCCTAATTTTCCAATGGGGAAATATCTCAGACAAGCTTTCATAATTCTGAAATAATTATGATTTTTGTTGTTGTTCAGAAAAATTTTATGTTTTTTTTTTTGTTGTTGTTTTGGGTTTTGTGAAGTTTAATTTTTGGTTTTGTTGTGCCTTTTTTTTTTTTTAATAAAGGTCCTTGTGATTAAACCTGGTCTATCAGCTCATTACTGCACCTCCTGGCACCACTGAGCAAATAGGCTGACACAGCACAGCTCCCTGCTGACCTCCCAGCAACGGCTGATTGACTTTGCAAGGATTTTTCATTTCAGAAACATTTGCAATTTCCTGAAATGACTCCAAAGAATCACATCATTTTATTTCATATTCGTGTTTGCTTGCATCAGTTATTTTGGGGGTAGGAGAGGAGGGGATGAAATTGTTTTATATAAATAAACTGAATGTCTTTCATAGCAAGCAGTGTTCTGACCCTGGCACTGTTGCCTTTCTACCCTTCTGTATTGAAATAGGATTTCATTGTGCTTGGATATCTCAGGTTTCCCAGAATCCCACCTGCTCCATTTGTTTTGCTATGAAAAAGTATCATTATAGCTCACTTTATGCCTTTTGTTAAGAATTAGCACTCCTGCAAATCAAAAATGAAGATGTGATTGTTCACACAATTAAATAATTGCAGGTATTAACAATGAGTTGTCCACCCACAGGCTCAGCAGGTGCTGGAGCAATTGGCTGGAAAATGGAGTATTTCTGGTACACAACCTGCAGATACTTTGGCTGCTTATTTTCTTTAGAATCTTGTTCACAAAAGAAATAGAGTAAAAGGACTTTGAGCCCAGCTGGTTGAAATGTGTGAAAGACCTTAGAATTTCCCAAATCATGACTAATTTGATGTACATTATTCTTCTTTCTCAGAGAAAAATGTTGTACAGAACCATGAAAAACATGTTATAATCTGCAGTGGACTTGGGCACAGAAGTGTCCAGTTCATGTCACAGCTGTTTTTTCCTAAGTGACCGCTTTCAGAGGGAGATCTGAAGTACATGTAAATGCATGTGGGATTTTTTTTTAATTCAGAGGGCAAGCTCTGCTCTGTTCAACTTCTCTCTATTGATTCCAATTATTTTCCAAGTTGTGGTTCTGTCCCATACTATGGCTGTAATCTCAGAAATTGGTCAGTTTGATTAAGGTACACTGAAAGAAAAACCAACATCAGTGGTTTAGGGGGTATGAGACAGAAATAGAAGTTGGTTGCTCCTTCTGCCTCAGAGAGTGATCTCTGTTCTCCCTTTCCTCAGTAGTGCCACAAACACAATCCTGAGAACATGTAATGAGTTTACATACATCAGATGGAAAACAACATGAGAAAACATGATTAGGAAAGGAATTTTTCTGTTCTCCCTTGTGGCTAAAAATTGAGACATCCTTGGGCATGTTACTTCTAGTTCATCACTACAGGCAGTGAATCTTTTTTTTCTGATCTGATTATCTTTCTTTGGGTGACAAGTGACCTGTCAATTGGAAGGTGCATTTTCTAGCTAGATGGACCTGTCATCAGACTAGAATTTCTTGAGTTGGATATGGCTTTTCAACCTGAATTTCTGAGCTGAAATAATAGATATGTTGTAGTAATGAAATATGGTTGGAACTGCTTGGTTTCTGTAGATGTAAGTGCTGCTGATAGCTTGGATTTAAGTGTTTCTTGTTGCAGAATTCTAGAGGGATAAAAAGAAGTATTCACTCCTTCATTTGTGGATTTGATAATTCCTTGATGCCATATCCCATGAAATTGCATGTAAAGCACTTGCCCTTTGCAAACCTGACAGAAAGCTGGGCCCTGGCAGTAAGGGCATCAGGATGTCCATGTTGATGGGCTTGGCCAAGAGTGATAAAGGTCACACAGCAGACCAGAAGCCGAAAAGAGAATCCTGTGTCAATCTGAGGTTGGAATGAGAATTACTGCCTAGAGAGAAAATGAATGTGGACTTCAGCTGAACTGAGTTCAGGTAAAGAAATGTGACTGTTTATTAGTGTAGACCCCAGCACAACAGAGTCTGGCTGTGTACTGTCCTTGCACCTGGACTATGACACATTATAATCCAGGCACTATGAAAACCTAGCTGACAGTGGAGCTTTGTCTTGCAGTATTCAAACCAAGGAAGTTATAGCCATTATATCTGTACTGTATATTATACATATTGCCAGAAGTTATATAAGGTATTTTAATATTCTGGAATCAACAAGAGCACAAGAAAAAGAGGCATCTTTCATTTATTATATTAAATCTTTGTGTATTCAGAGTCTATTAAATTGCATGGAACAAGTGCGGAGGATTCCTGCTGCTCTTTATGACAAAGCTCAGATCATTTGGTAGCACCAGGATTTCAGAAAACAGCCTCCAACTATTCCACTGGTTGCTAGCAGAAGGGCTGAAGTAACTTTATCCAGGTTGGTTTGATTTTATTTTGTTTTGTAACTCATAACCTCTTTCAAAAGATACTGATCTTGTCCTTTTTAGGACAAATGCAAAAAACACCAGTAAGCACAGCAAAAAACTTACACTAACAAGGGAATGCTTATGCCTTCAATCTGAACAGACATTCAGAAGAGCTTTGCTGGGTAACCTTACTAGAAAGCCAGTAAGTTCACATTACAGCACAACTAATCAGTGCAGCATGTTTTAAGATTTTTTTTTAAATAATACTGTGTCCAAAATCAATGTTTCATAGTGCAAACAAATGTGCTGGGTTTGTTTGGGTTTTTTGTGTTTTTTTTTAATGTGCTATATTAAGGGTTTCAAAAACAACAGAATAATCTAAACCAGGAGAGCTGACTCCATTTTACTGAAATGCAGGAACTGGATGAAATATTGAAAACTTAATGGTAATGGCAAAAGTACTGAATTAATAGCTGGAACATGAGAGCTGCCTGCCAGGATACATTAGAAATTTGGGGTCAGAGGATGAGTAAGAAGAGAGTGAGGGAGAAAAACACTGAAATGTTAGCAATAAAACAGCTTTTATGGGCAGGAGTAGAAATGCAGAGTATGTTGGAAGCAGCTCAATCCTGTGTGTTCCAACTGCTCAAGTTCCAAATGTGTAATAATTTCTGTGACTGGTTCTGAATACTTTATCAACCTTGCACACATATTCACAGTGAAGATCCAAGCAAGCAGAAGCACCATTTCCTCTGAGCAACAGGCCGGATGAGCTTGGCATCTTGTAGTGCTTCAGGAAGGGATTTTGGGGTTTTACATGACTGGCAAAAGGACTGGTGTATACAGAAAGGAATTTTACACAGAAGGAGAATACACTCCATTGATTATTCAGATTTTATGACATTTGGCCAGGATGGAGTGTGAAGAACTGAGGAGGATCCTTGAGACTACTGAGAAGCAAAAGCTAGAGCGTGTCCTATCCACTTTGATAGACATAGTCTGGAGGTGAAATCAGGTCCTTGCAAGGGCTCTAACCACAGTGCCGCTGACTGGAGAAGGAAATCCTTCCCTGACTCCTCCTCAGTCTTCTTCAAGGCTGGTTTATGTGCTGGTGTGGCAAGAGGATTCAGGGCTTAGAATGCCAGTTTGACACGAGTACCTCTCCAAAGCCTGCCTCTCTTTGGGCAGACAGGGAGGGATTTAGAGAAACTCCTCCCCTCAAAGCTCATTTTCTACTCTGTAGCTGTGCTCAGCACGAGTTGGGCGTCAGGAATTCTGGTCTGGATTCACTATACAGAGGGGCTGCACTCCTCACCTGGCTCAGACCTCAGAAGTGTGGGCCCATAAACCTCTTAGGTGTTGCCTTGGCTGAAGTCTAACCCAGCTTTGGGATGCAGCTGCTCCTGTATTTAGAAAGCTCTATCTCAGAACCACAAATAATGCTCACAGCAAGAAGGTCTGACCTGAAAGAAATAAATTGGCCAGTAATTATTTCTAGAGAAAGGCCAGGTGAATATTAATTGGAATCAATGGCAATTACTGTGCTAGGAAGAAACAAGTTAAGATTAAATCAATTAAAGGTAGTGCCTTGAAGGAAGGACAGTGATATTTAATTTAAATTGTTTTAAAGGCTATTTCACACTCCTAAGTCGTTATTTCCATTAGGTTGTTTTAAACATTTTACACTGAAAATTGAATTGAATTTTCTCTTCAAAGGCAGAGAGTAAAAGGCATATTGGTTGCTTGTTTTTCCACAATATAGAAATTACAGAACCCACACTTTACTTTACAGTTCTTTGCAAGTTAAAAACATATTTATGGGGATGTATAAGTGATAAAAAAAACATCAAAGACCTGTTTGTTTTTTGGTGGTGAGGTGATGTTGGGTTTTTTTCCCCTCATGAATGACCTCCTTAGATTCGGTATCTACCAAAGTCTATATGGTCCCTTTATTTGTAATTTTTTATATTTAGAGCTGGAGTTTCTATAGTTACATATTTTTGTTTTTGTTTAGCTTCTAAACATGGAAACCTGGAATACTTGCATACAAAAATAGTTCTTTGCTATAGTTTTTTTTTTGTTTGTTTTTTAATGAGGGAAGTGGTGGATGGAGCAATGTCCTGAAAAAGAACCATGTTCTATAATTGGTCTTGGTTCTGACTAGCTCCAAAGTGGTTTTCAGCATGTGAAAAAAAAGGAGGGTTTTTTTTCAAAATGTGTTAACTACTGCCATCCCATGGTCCCTTTGCAGAGATTTTAACAGTACTTGCGTGAGCAATATAGCATAATAGAATCTTTCTTGGGCTTCCTGTTTGTACTGATGGAAGGAATGGCCTTATAGTAATAATTTCAATGGAAATGTTTCCTGAATGGTGTGGTGTGCATGTTGCTTAATATCTTGTGTTCCTTTTCTTTTAATGATAAACCTCTGCCCTCATTCTCTCCAGCGTGGTTTAAAACATCTTGGCACATATGTGTACAGAGCAGTACTTTCTCCAGCCCTGTGCTGAGACTGAGCACTTTGTTTGGAACAATCTAATAGTGGCTGCCTTAGCAGAAGCTGTACTGGAGTGGTTTGGCATTGCCTGAAATTCTGATGTGGGAGAGGGGAAGGAAGCTCCATGCAGACCTTGGTACAGGATTTGCAGCAGCTCAGCCTCCTGTGGGTTAATGTGCATGCAGCTGGTTGGAGGCCATCACATGCTATCCAAGGCTTTGTCAGGTGCAGCATTATATGGAGAAGGTTGGAAAACATCCCAAGTGCATCTTTTTCAGACTTGTTCTGCACAACACATCAATCTTCAGTAAAGTATCACGGCAATCATTACACAGCAAAACTATAATTGCAGGTTCCCTTTTTCTGAACCTTTGCCCCTTCCCTGGATGATGCTCATTTTGAGCATGTCAGCCCACCTGCTTGGGGGATCCCAGCAGCTCAAGCTGCTTGATGGCTTGAATTACTTGTAGTTATTATTTAGACTTTTGATCTTGGTATCAGTGCTGCACTACAGAGGTTTAAAGTTTGCTTTGGAGCAGATGCTGTGTTTCTGACATTTGCTGCCTTTGCTAGCAAGGTGAGGTAGGGAGGTAAGGAACCTCTCCTCAAACCCAGAGAGCCTTCAGCCAAGTATCACTGCAGGGCCACAGGATCTCTGTGCACCATTAACCAACAGCTGCTTTGCCTAATGCAGACAAACTGGTGTTTGGGCTCTGATCATCTGCAGGACATGGACTGTGCTGCCTAGTGCTGTGTAATTAGTTATTTATAGCAGTGCAGCCACACTGTGTTGGTTTTGGCTGAATTCAGGGAAACAGTTCTCTTTTTTATTTGAGAAGGGAGTTAAAAAAGGATTTTCAGCTGTTTTTTACCTTTCTCATTTTAGATAAGCTTTAAAAAGATGCTACTTTTGATTTACTCTCTCTACAAAGTTTCTGTCATGTGTTTGTTAACACATGAAGAAATTAGTTTAAACAGTTTAAAGGCTTCTTAATTTATTAAATAGAAATGTCATTAATACATTTGGGAATGTGCCTCCTTAGTTGTGCTTTGAGGTAAAATCTGTATAGTACCCAAATAAACAATTTAGACTTCAAGAAAGACTGAAGGCTACTTCTGGATTTCAGAGCAGATTTTGCACTGGTGCAACCTCTAAGAATTCAATTCTTCTGTAGTAGTTTAAGATCTGTCTTTTTGTAATATCACGTACTTGGAGGTTTTCTGTTTCATTTTAAATAGTTTTTCAGGGATGGTGGGTGCCTAAACTTCATTGTTATTGCTGATTTAAGCATTGCTTAAATGCAAGCATAGTGTGGTATAGAGTATATGTGAAAATTGCAATGACCTTTGTTTTAATAGGTTCAGCAAGGTGTTTATCAAACTTTCTCAGTAAACAGCAATTAGTTAACAAACCATTTCACAGAATAATATGTCATAAAACTCTTATTGCTATAAGTTTTGAAGATTTCCCCACACATTTGGTACAACATTTGTAATAGGTCTGCATGGGGTTTGCATTTACTGTGTGTAAGAAAAGTGATGTTTACTGCCTGCACAAGCCTCCAGAGAAACATTCTGTACAGCTCTAATTCAAACTACACCAGCTGGGCAGATAAATCATGATGTAAAAATACATCATTTCTATTAGAAGATTTTGAAGAAATGAACAAAAGTAGGTATGCTTCCCTTCATGAATTTCCCCTAAAAATGGTGAATTTACTATAATTAGTTTTCTTCTCTACAGAAACCGTCATTTCATAGTAACACTATTAAACAAGTGAAACACAAATTACAAGTGACATTTATATGATCATAATCACTCCTTTCTGGCTGCCAGGGATATTTTTTTTCAGAGAGGAACCTGCATTTTTGCAGATGGCATGAAAAAAAACCAAGAAGCTTGCAGAACACACCATTATTCCTGCGAGGCCGTCAGTTCGTTAGTTGAAGCAGCCAAGACTTGACGAGCTGCAACAGATCAGCAAATGGGAAATGAGCAGGAGTATAAATTCCCTGCAAACTGAATCATTAACATTTGCTGCCTGCATCCTGGAAACACAGTAAATCAAAAGTGTCATGATATATCAAGACAAAATATCATTACTAATTGGGATTAATTTCCTGCTCTGGGATTGCTGACCTTTACTGAAATAAAAAAACACCTGCTCGTTAACTCCTGTTACTTAATTTCTTTTTTCTTTTTCTTTGAGGATATAGAAAGATTTTAGGATACAGGCTCTTCTAAAAAGTACCATTCTTGTTGCATTTTTCCTTTTTGACGGACAAATATGATGTTTTCATTTGAGAAACAGTCTTTTTATGGATGTGAGGGTGCAGAGGAAGTATTGGATAACAAAGATGAGATTTTGTATTACCTTAAGCAATGTTAGATAGACTTTATTTCTTTCACTCGTGAAATGGAGGAAGATCCACTGTAAGCTTCATTGAACAATTGCTAGTGTTTCCTAAAATGCTCATTGATATTTCCAAAAGTTTCTGAAGTGCTCTCATCTGAAAATGTGCTGCAGCTGCAAGCCAACTCCTGTCTCTCCTCTGGCTGGAGCAGGAGTGCCATGGAGGTGCTGGAAGGGCAGCTGGAGCCCACTGCAGTCCTCACCTGGCTGCCGCGGAGTGTCCAGGGTACACAGCCCACAGCCTGTGCATGCCTGAGGGAAGCATGAGTGTAGAACAGGCTCCCAAAAACATCAGTCCTCTACCCCTACTGATGCACTTGTGTAAGGTATCATGATTTGGGGTTGGTTTTAACTCCTTTGTGCTTAAACGAGACAGAGGACATAAGAGACAAGCTGGACCTTGAAGGGGAAAGATGGGACTAGGCCAGACTGATTGAGCACATTACTGTTCTGAAAAGATGGATCATGTGGTTGAGGAGGGGAAATGTGGTAAATGTGTATAGACAAGGGGTTAGGCTGCCCAGTATGTCCCAATTGCATAGGAATATCATTTCGGTCAAAACTTGGCCCACCCAATTGACCTGGTCTCTTTTGTGTACTCCATCCTTATTTATGATAAGATACCAGGGGTAGGGGAGGGAGGAGAGTGTGGTAAGAAACAGAACAGCATACCTGAGAATGGAGGTTTCATACCCCACCTACTACCCCCCTGCACTCCAAATCCCGTTTCCTCTGTCTGCCCACCTGCAGAAGAGAGCTATGGCTTGACTATTCAGCTTTCCCATATCCCATTTTCCATCCTTGTGCTCATCTGTACTGCTCTGGTGTTGTCCCTAAAGCTGTTCTTGTGCTGGTTCTTTCTGAGGGGATAGTGCATAGTCAGTTAAACTGACAAAATAATCCTCTTGCTCTTGCTACCATTAGGCGTTGTGGTGCTTATTTCAGTACAAAGTCACCATATGTTTGAATCCTTTCCTGCTGATGAGTTGCTCCCAAGTCTCCCTTAATATGTCCCCAAGCTCTCTCCAAATGTAGTTAAGCATCTATTTATTCTGTCAGGTTTATGCATGTTCTTCATTAATTTCTGATGCTTGCTCCTTTGTAGTGATTTCTTGACTCTCCAACACAGACTAAATCATGATGTCTCTGTAAATACAGGACAATATGAAGTTATTATAGAGCTCCATGACTGTAATGGAAATAGAGAATGGCACAGTTGTAATGTATTTCTCATGTGATTTAGGTTTCTAATATTGTAACCTCCTTCTTTGACTGTCTCCTAAACAATAGTAACACAAAAGGCTTTTGCCACTTTCTTCCATTTCTTTTGTTCTGGGGTGATTACTCTGCGTTTATGTCCAAAAAGGAGGCCTTGTTTTCCTGGTATAAGTGAACCTCCTCCCCTTCCCCCCAGCCCCTTTTTATTTTTCTTTATAATGGTGGGAGAAGCTGCACTGTATGCAGAGATCAAACTAGCACACAATGAACCAATATCCCCAGGTTCTTGCATTGCTCTGAGACAATGTTACTAGAACTGTTATATCGACTACAATAATCCAAACATCCCCACTGACACTAGAAAGGGAGAAAGGACAATGATCTATAAATAATTAAGAGAAAAAAAAATCATTTGTTCTCTGTTAAATGCCCGGAGATAAGCTCCCATTTCAGCTGTTACACATTACTGCCAAAATTGATAGGCCAAGGTTAGTGGGAGTTTTGCACAGAGGTCTCCTTGAATTAATAATCTCCTGGTCAGAGAAAAGAACTAAGACCAGCTTTAGGATAAAGGTAAGGCCATAACATGGGGCCTTGTTTTAGCTAATGCCTCTGGGAGCTCTGATGTGAATTTCTGTGGGTCTGTCTCATGTTCTCACTTAGGTGAGTCCACAGTGGTGAATGCAGGAAATAGGAGTTCTCCCATGGCAGAAGTCAGATTGGGCCACTGCAAGTGCAGTTTCCCTACAGTTTCTCGGAAGCCCTGTGGAATGTGGGATGTTGGCTAAAAATCGAATGGCATATCAGAAATATGAGAGGGTACCGTGACAATTTGACTTCGCCTGTAGAATTGACCTGTTTGGCTTTGCCTTCAAAGGATGCAAAAGAGTTTGATATGGGGTCTTCTTCAAGACTTCTCAAGTTGAGGAAGGCTGTACTTATGCGAGTGGTACATTCAAATGGGGGAGATAAGTTTATGAGGAAAATAGAAGTCCTCGAATTAAGTAGCATGCCAGGAAAACAACAGCCTTTGCTAACATTTGCTGTGTTTTTGACTGTGGTGTGAAAGATGTGGTGTGTGACTGGCTGACATTGCTGTTCACAGAGATTAGTGAGCTTATCAAAATGGAAGACAAATATTAAGAAATCCTCTTCTATCAATGACTAAATGAAGACAAAACAAAACAAAAAAAATTCTCTCATTATGAAGTGCTGCATTATACTTATGTGAATCATTTGTTTGATGTGCGTATGGGATGGCTTCACATGCATGATAAACGACCAGTTTGCCTCTTGAGCTCAAGCTGACTTCATTAACATCACCAGTACAAGTACATACACAGTACTACATGAATTTAAAACAACAAAGCTGCTTTAGTTTCTGTATCTCAGCCTAAAGTCCCCATTGCTTAGCTCCAGGTTCAGTCGCCTGCAGCGTCACCGTGTATTCAGAACTGCTCAGTGGCTCACTCCAGACACACAGGCAAACCCTCCAGTGAGCTCTGCTTTGTCTTGGGTTCAGACATGTGAAAATAGACAATACCAATTGAAAGACTTTCTCAAGTCCCCTCAATAACACTCTGACTGAGCTGGTAGTACTCCATTGTACATAACACAGATTGCTGCAGTGGATGGCTTACAACTTCTGTTTCTTCCAGTGGATCACTTCAAATCTATGTTCATACATGCATATGAATACATTCACATTATTACCGTGCAGCAGGCTATTTAGTGCTATCCTTGTGTGTTATGGACTTTTTCCTTTCACTCAAGCATAGCTGTTGACACAAATAATTGCTTTTTCAACTGATTTCTGCTGTATCAAACAATGGCAGATGACAGCAGGTGAATACTGGTCTTGGCTGGGTTCTGGAGGGTTCTGGTTTAGGAGAGCCTTACCTGTCTGCTCTCATTTTGCCATATTTCAACTTTCAAAGGCTCCTGCTGTAGAAGAAATCTGTCCATTTTGAATGGAATCACCTGTCTACTTGTTCTATTGCACGTAATGCGTTGAGATGATCCTTGTTTGCAGAGTAGGTCTACCTGGATCCCTTCAATCCATGTAATACCCAGCTGTTCTGGTCTTCAGATTCTGCCTTTGCATCTTCTTTCCTGTTGACCTCACTGCCCTCTTGCAACTACTGTGTTATTGTCAGGCCAAGGTTGGTTTAAGTCAGTCAGAAATTAATAACTTATGGAAAAATCATCTTTCATGTGTTGATTTAATGCATCTTCCTTTTCTAACTTGACACAGTGCAGAGTTTCACATGGGCATCATTCTTGAAAGCTTCATCTCTTGAGATGAACTGTTTGGTTCATTGTTTTTCATAAATTGAACAGGATGTAATAAACACATAGGTCAGGAAGTACAGGCCACTTATATTGTTCCACACAAAAAAAACCTGGCCTGCTTTAATCAGGAGTAGAAACCACTGAGAGGTGCCATGTGAAAGTGCTGGAGAGTCACAGAGATGAACTTTTAACCACCTAGGAAATACATCTCTTTATGTTTTCCATAAATGAAAAGAAACTAATTTTTCATTGTGACATCTGTTATTAAGGAAAAAAAACCCTATGAAAAGCATGTGAATTCAGCTGAATGAATTGAAAAGTAGCAATGAAAATGCAAGTATTGATGATTGTAAAAAGGAAACAGAAAGATAGAAACTCTGTTGTTTTTCTGTTTTCCCTAATCCTTTGTTAATAAACTTCCATGTTTCCACCTGAGGGTGGTGAGGCCCTGGCACAGGTTGCCCAGAGAAGCTGTGGCTGCTCCTGGATCCCAGGAAGTGTTCAAGGCCAGGCTGGATGGGGCTTGGAGAAGCCTGGTCTGGTGGAAGGTGTCCCTGCCCACAGCAGGGGTTTGGGACTGGATGGTCTTTAAGGTTCATTCCAACCCAAGCAATTCCATGATCCTATAAGAAGCCTTGATAAACAGTTTTACCAACAAAATGTAAAGATTTTTTAGTCATTGCTCTTTTAATAAAGTGGCCAATCTAAGAAAGTACAAATGGATTTTTTTTCTGGGATGACTGAGTGTGTGCTGCAGTGCCGTGTGCAGGCAGCAGCCTCCTACAAATGGAATGAATTCACATTTAGGACTCAAGATATAACTGTGAATGATTATGTGGCTCTCTGTGGTAAAAATTAGCTGGTGCCACATGCAGTATGCATCTTGTCTCCTTGCAGAAAGGAAAAACTTTTTTTTCCCAGTGACATGCTGCAGAGAAAAAAGTGTAAAATTTCAAGAGTTTTCATGAGTACTGAGTTCCCCAGCTTGCTTAAAGGTGATGAAATAATTAGCTAAATACAGAGAAAGACTTCACCAGTAATTACATTCACTGAACAGTCAGCATAAATTAATCTTGATTTTCTTGTAATGTTTTCTGGAAAATCTCTTTGAAAAGAAAAAAAAAATTAAATCC
Source organism: Hypocryptadius cinnamomeus (assembly GCA_013400635.1). NCBI lineage: Eukaryota > Metazoa > Chordata > Aves > Passeriformes > Zosteropidae > Hypocryptadius > Hypocryptadius cinnamomeus. The sequence goes on along the minus strand of VYZP01052351.1, from coordinate 4,435 downwards.
TGTGCCTAAGATTCTTTCAGTTTTTGGATGTTTTTCTGTGTTTGTTTTTTGCTGTATGTTTTCTGTTTGGTTTTGGGGGTTTTTTTGTGGAGATGAAGAAATGTCTGCTTTCTTTAGAAGACTGGGGTTTGCCTTGCCCTCTCTTACAGGGTTGCATATGGCTTCCTTTGTAAATTGTATTCAAGGGAAGAATTCTCCTGGCAAGCATTTTGCACCTCCAGCTGTCACCACAAATACTGTGGAGTCATTCATAAAACAGTTCATGAATGAATATAGGGGAATATCTTCCATCCTCACATTCACAGCAGATAAGCACCAGGAAATGGAATCAGGTTCATCTACTGAAACTTCCCAAAGGTTCCCCACGGTGGCACATTCTCTCTATTAGAAAATAAGCTTTTTTTTCCCCTTGATTCTTTTTATGTATATAAAATTAAGTCAATCCATAGAGAATATGAATTCAAGGGCAAAATGTGTGGCTAAGTCTCAGAGTTGATCATGTCTGTAAACAATAATTTTTAATATATTCCAGTAACTTTTAAGACTACTTCTGAACACAAGATTGTACAGATATACATTTATCCACAGCATCTATCAGTATCCAAGTCAGTTGTTATTTTATTTGCAGTGTATCCTCACTGTCTTAAGAGCTGCTCCATGAACTCACTGAAACTCACACCAAACCTTGATTTCTTTATTTGGAAATGCAAATTTGTCATTCAATTTTCAATTGCTTTAAGTGGAAGCTACAACAAAGGGAAAGGGCAGGTGTTAACAAGTGGGGAATGTGCTATAGAAGAAGTTTTTCTTTTTGCAGTATCTTGCAACAATGCCTTTGACAGTGCTTTTGTTTAAAGTACAAAGCTTTGCCAGGAAGATGCAAGAGATCTGATGATATGTTTGTGGCAGACCTTTTATTTCTGCAGCTGGATCCCAGTTAGAGCATTTAAACATTACGACCTGAAGTAAAAATATTCATTTTATCTCAAGTAATGAGAGGTAATTTTTATATCACTATCTATTCAGGAGTGAGCTAACTTGAGGATGTATTAGTAATCCCTGGCCTTTAAAGGAAACTGCTAAATTTTTGTCAATAGATTGATATTGCAAAGATTTTCACAAGTAGCCAATCAATTTTATCAAAGCAGTTTATGTACATGCAGACAATGCTTTCTGTTCAGTAAAATTAAATACATGCTGAAGTGGCTAGAAATATATTCTTCTTCATTGGTTATAGGAAAACATGGTGGGGAAAAATGATGAGGAGGTAAGTTGAAGAGAATTTGGGTTGGTGTTTTGTTTTGGAGATTTCTTGGGGGGTTTTTTTGGGGGATGTGTGTTTATTTAGCATGACCAAGGTAGATCCAAACCTTTGAAAAAATGAAATTGTGATTCAGCCTAAGCATCAAAAGCATTTCAGGTCCACATCTTCCTGATTTTGAGTAGCAGTTGATAGAGGGGCTGAGTTACTTTGCTGATGTTTTGTCTATAACATATTAGATTCTTCTGCAATTTGAAAGCTTTTCCTGGAATTGATATTCACAAATCCTATTGCACAAGGAGTTTGACAGCAAGTTTCCATTGCATTCTGTGGTAACCATATGGTAAATCTTTACACAACTGGGTGTAAGTTTATACATTTTTCAGTACGGATATCTAAGCCCTGGATTTTCTAATGAATTGTTTGATGCAATCAGGTGTGGTAATTCTGGTCTGTAGACCATACTCTGTTTCCAAAGGGAAAAGCTCAGGTACAGCATGTTGTTAGTGGAGCTCCAGCACCTCTCAGGGCTGTGGCTTTCACTGGTAAAACCATTGCTTGTTTAGGACCTGCTCTGTTTTTGCTCTGGAGCCTCCATTTGCTTTTGGAGTTTCTCTGTCACACCTCATACAGTGGTGAATGGCAGGCTTCAGTAACTTCTGATCCCCTGGAAACTGAAGAGTCACTCCTGGCTTAGTAAATTTGTGGAAGTTTTGCCATTAATTATTTTAACTGAATTGGAAGCACCAAAGAGTGTCCTTTTTGTTTTCACAAAGGAAAATTAACCAAAAAGTAAGGAAGGAAGATTAGACAATGTGCCTGTTGCTGCTGGAGAATATGAAAACCTTTATGGTGAAAGTACATTTTGAAATAATAGACATTACCAGTGCAGAAGACTTGCCTTCTCTCCAGGAAGTGCTGTGTAAACCCATCCTTTTGTCTTTTGTTCTATATTGTCCTTATATCAGCTAATGAGCTCTAATTCTTGTTATTGCCTTCAAATGGGGCTTAATTTCATACACTATAGAAAACAGTAAATTACAATTCTTTCCAGGTTTTGGGATATTCATAATGCATTTTTACCAATCATGGCTTGTTTGAGGGACATATTATTTTTGCAAATGTATTTAACACTGGGATATTTAATAGGAATTTACCTTTGTTACTCTCAAGGATATGTTTGTTCATTCTGTCAAATATAGAAGCATGCATTTTCAAGAGGGCAGGGTCCATAAAATAATTGCCTGCTTTTGCCACAATATTTAATGGACTTTTGTTAAACTTTGGCTCATAGTACTTACCACAAAATTAATTAAGAGGATTATCCAAGTTTTGAAGTTGAATTTCTTAGCTCAACTGCTTGAGTATCTTCACAGGAGTAGAATATTTTAAGTTATTGGTGCTAAAGAAAAAACTGTTTGGAGAACTTTTAGGTAAGGCAGCAATATCAAGAGTGGAACAAATATGCCCACACCCACCACTGGCTTCTGTCTGTGTAGAACGTGGCTCCCGTGGTGAGTGCAAGGTGCTCAGAAAAAGGGAAGGGTATTCAGGAGGGGAAAACTAGAGAATTATCACTGATTTCTACAGAAATAAGACATAAAGGGAAAAAACAAAGTTATTTTACATTTCCTAGAGTGCTGAAGAGGTCTGTTCTTCAGGCTCTAGAGCAGATAAATGGTATATTATTGATAAAAGGAATGTATTTTTAATTTGTTGGAAGAGGTTTTTGTGCCCTGGTGTGCTTTTCATTGAGCGTGTTAATTTTTCATTATCACTATATGTGTAGCTCTTGTGGTACCAAGGGGGAGTATTTTCTACTTTGATTTCTGAGCAAATGAGAATGGAGAATGATGCTGCAAATAGTCAATGAGATGTGAAGGATCTGGGTTCCCCAAAGGCAACCTCATTAATAGTGAATCCAAAATGGAGAGAAAAGTGACTTGAAAACCACCCCCTCAAGAGGTGACCACTTGTGGTCAGTGCTGCTGCAGTGGTTCCAGACACTCCTGTCTGATGTGAATAAATCTCCCCCTACTCCCACAGCCCCAGCAGTGGAGGCTGTTAGATATTTATAAGTGTTTTACATTTTCCTAGTTAAATACTCATAATCAGTATCTTAAAATAGTGTTCCTTTCTAAAATACTAAAATGGTTTCATTTTAATATCTGCCTCCTCACAGGGAAGCCAGTATCCTGTTGTACCCAATTTATCATATTTGTGAGGTGGTTCCTTTATCTCCCCTGTTCTCTGAGATAAGAGAAGGTCACCATTTAAAAATACTTACCATTCTGGTCATTGGCTTGACTCACAGCATGAAAAATTTCTGATTTCCTGAGAGTCAGATTAAAATCTCAGAACTTTATACAAACTCACAGATGAACTTAATATTTTGACATACATTTGAGCACGTTTTTAAGGTTTTTTGGGAAATGTGTTTGGAAGATGACCATTTCCTGAAGCCTAACAAAGAATGCAGTTGATGCTAACAGCTGTCTGTGTTATGACCAACTTTTTAGGAACATTTTTCACCGTATCCTTTGTTGTCTTTTGTGTGTGTGTGTGTGTGAAAAATGTATCAGGGACCCAAATGGAACCCACACTGAGCAGTTATAATCAGTGGCCTTGCAGTTAAACTGATAATTGCTGTGGAGAACTCTAAATGTTTTTAATGGAGCTATCTTGCTATGAATTTAAAATTTGTATCTAGCTCCTGTAATTCCCTGAGCTCAGATTCTCTAATGAACTAACACTTAATGTAAAGATAAATTCTCATCACAAAGCAGAGCTCATAACTGTTTAAGTTCAGTTTATGGTGTGTTGATTGGCTAAAGCCAAGTTAATTGAAAGTAATTATAAATAGACAATTTGCAAACTGCAAAAAAGAAAATCACAGTGAAAAATTAAGCCTCTATGGTACAATTCAGTGAGTCTTATGGCTGGAAAAAAGAAACTGTAATGCAAACATAAATCCTCAACTGCAGTGTTTTTCCCACTGTTATTATTTGAAAAATAGATGTAAACAGATACAATACTTTCTACTGAACAGCTGGTCCTATTGCCACTAAATCTCTCTGTCTTCCTTTCTAAACTTGTCCTAAATATGATCCCACACTCTGCACCCAAAGCTCCTGCTGGAAAAACACAAATCTTTTTTAAAAAGTGTCTTTCTAT
>VYZP01052338.1:0-15596 GCA_013400635.1 Hypocryptadius cinnamomeus | reverse complement strand
AAAAAAAAAAAAAAAAAAAAAAAAAAGAGCAATATAATCTGCCGAAAGAGCATCATAAAAATAAGTTCAAGTACTTTCTGGCCTGGAAGAAAATTTTTGTGTTGCTGTCTACAGTTGTTCAGGTGCAGCTTAAATCTAGTTTGTTCTTAAAAGTTTTGTGGAGGAGAATGAAATGAAAGAGAAGCACACAAACAACCAACCCCCAGTTAGTCAGGGTGGTGATTGGCAAAATCTCTGGTGTAAACATGGATGCTTCTGTATGTGCTTATTCACTTGGGGAGGGCTCAGGGGTATTAACCTGATGTTGACCAGCATGGCGTGTCAGTACTCACAAACATTATTGCAATAGGAGCAAATCACATCCAGCACAGACCTCTTCCTTGGAGTGACCTTTATAGTTCAGAATTAGAAACGAGGATGCCACAAGCAGCAGCAGTATCACAGTGGATGAGTACAGAGCACAGTGCAACACAGTTACAGTCCAGTGATTTCTAATCCCAAAGTCACACTCCACTAGCAAAGCTCAGTACAACTGCCCTGCCAAAAATTTTGGCTGTGAGCTGTGAGGGCTGTGGTTCTGGGGCTGCAGAAACAAGCCAGGACAGCCTTTTGAGTGTATTGGCTGGAGGAGGATGGAACTGTCAGCAGAATATCCGCAGGCAGGGAGAGCAGGCAGGGGAGGGTGAGCACCGGGGAAGCGTGAACACTTCAGTTTTTCTGAGCTGAGACCTACAGGCACAGTAGACACACTGCACTTGGCCTTGCACAATCACCCTCAAAGGATATGGAAATTATGTCTTTCCTGGATGCAATCTGTCCGCTCTGGTGGGATTAGAAAATGTGTGGAAGGGCTGCCTTGGTGCAAAAAGGCTAACACATTCTACCAGTGCCTGGTGGAGCCTGTGCCGTGCCCTTGAGTGCATGCCAGCTCAGATGCAATGCCTACCCAAACCCTTCCTGAAGGCCAGTAGCTCTGCTGGCTTCCTTTCACTGGGCAGGAGCCAAATGCCACAATTTGGTTAAAAGTATCAAGGAAGACCTCCTATGGAGTGGTTACTGAAACCCAGAAATATCGCTGTTATGGAGAGAGCTAGCTGCTACCAGATCAGCAACACATATCTGCTAACGCTGCACATTTCTTTGCATCAGGCATCATTGACATTTTATCCACTGGTTTGTAATAACTCTTTGAATGCCACAGGTCTGTCACAATTTTTTCACTAGCACCTCCCCTCAAAAAATCAGGTGCAAAAGCAGAGGCTAACATGCTAGAGCCGGTGATACCCTTGCAGAGCTTGTGGCATTTCCTGCCTGTAAAAGCATAGTAATCTGCCGCTTCCCAATGACATTCCAGTTAAATTACATCCCAAGCAGCTTGCCACGAAGGGGTTAACACTGTAGCAGCCTTGCTTGGTGGATCAAATTCTTTCGAGAGCAAGGCTCTCCTTGCTTTGTTCTTTAGTGGGATACATTCGGCAAGAGCAGCCTTAACACTGTGGTTTGTTGTCCTCCTTCCACCAGCATCCTTGCTCTTCTCCCTGAATTCAAGGCAGCACAGCTTCAGCCGGGCTCCCTGTTTGCATATCAGAACAATCTCACTCTTTCACGTTGTCCCAGCAGCAGCTTCACTCCAGTAGACTCTGCCCCTGTGGGGCCCCGGGTCAGAGACAGCAGCAGCAGCCGCCACTTCTGTGCTGTCAGGCGGGACAGGAGGAATGTGCCTGTCCTTGTCACAGGGGAGGGAAGTCTGCTCTCTGCAAGAAATCTGAACAGATGCCACTTAGCTGGCTCAGAAATTGCTCTTCAGTTGCTAGCTATTGCCCAAGCAGCCTGTCCAAGCATCCAGTGCTCATCCCAAATCCCTCGCATACCAACAGCATTGCCTTTTGTGATCTTGTGCACACTATTGGCATATTTATTTAAAACCTCATTCAAATATTATGTGAAAATGGTCCAGATCATTCTCTGGCACTGGGTCCAGCAGGCAGGGGATAGCCTGCAGCTGTGCCACAGAGCTCTGCCAGCCCCAGCCCTAGATGTTCATATCCAGCTTGTCACCAAGACTGCTCTCTCTCGCCCACTTTGGCTTCTTGACATTTCTTTGCTATTAAAACCACAAGAAGAGAGTTCCTGAGCAGTCAAAAGTTTTCTAATATTTATCACTTGGAACAAATTCCCTTCAGCTGGAAATTTCTGTGTCTTATGGCATGCCCTTTTAAATGTAGGAGTTAATGACATCCTATCCCTGAAAGTGTTCAAGGCCAGGTTGGATGGGGCTTGCAGGAGCAAGCAGGTCTAGTGGAAGATGTCCCTGCTCATGGCAGTGGGTTGGAATTAGATGACCTTGGGGATCCCTTCCAATCCAAACCATTCCATGATTCTATATCTTTGCACCTATGCCAGACAGAAGATGCTCTCTGTGGAGAAGCTGTTAGTAAGCTGAACCATAGCTGGGAGTAGAAGGTGCCTGGGATACACCCCAAATCTTCAGTAGTGTCAGCATGAGGCAAGGGTCCTGGAGAGGCCCCTTGGCTACCCAGCCCTGCTCTGCCAATGTGATCACTGACAGAGCATGGAAATTAATGCTCTCAGCAGCAAATACTTCCAAAACTTAAAATACATTCAGGTATACATTTGGCCAAATATCTGAAGTGTTGTAATGAAGGGTGGTTTTAAAGGGTGGACTTTAAAGCACATGGAAGTTTGCAAAATTGAGGACTTTTTGGCAGCCCACTTTGAGAAAACAGACTACCAGGCAATTTTCACATATATGCCCCCTGAGTATAACAAAATGTGCCTCAACCCCCTGGACAAAATGCACTGAAAATGGCCCCTACAGTGGCCCACTCTCCTCGGTAAACAACTTGGGCTGTCTTCAGAGAAGCAGAAGAAGGCAAGTGAACCACCATAATCTCACAGAACCATGCAAACACATGGGAGGGAGCAGTCCCACTCCCCCTTTCCATTGCCTGCTGCTCACCTGCACTACTATGTCCTCTTTCAGACTTGCTCAGGCTTCAAGAACCTGTTCAAGCTCCCTGGTATCAAACCCCAAAGTGTTTCAAACTGCTGGCTTTGCTTTCAGGCAGGGGACAAAGGGGGAGGCTGGCAGCACTTTGGCTCTGTCCTGAAGTAAGCTCTGAAGATAACATTTTAGGAACCCTGAGGCATTGGTCTGACACTCAGACATCTTTCTGATGGCTAAGCCCATTTGAAAGAAATGGGGCAATAATCACAATTGTGTCATCCACATTCCTTTGAGTGTCCAAACCCATTTCCTTTTGCATCCTTCCTATTAGTATTCATTTGCTGTGAACATTCTTGTGAGTTTTTAGTAAAAAATGACTTGTGGATTGGCCAATTTGAAGTAAGTATTTGAGTGCTTTAACTTGACATTGAGTGCATTCTGAACTCAAAAGTGTTTGTCTCACACAAGCCTGACAGAAGTTCATAGTGACTAAGAGTCCATGACCAGCCAGAACCTATTCCTGGCATCGCAACCAATGGCTTATGCAGAAGCTAAAGGTTATGAAGAACCAGCTGCAGAATTATCTGACAAATAATTCATGACCCTGAGCAAATTTAATCACACATATCTCATCCATGTTTAAATTCAAGTCTGAATAAAGCTAAAGCACTGCAACTGGGTACACGTGGAAAACAATTCCTCTTTAACAGGAAATTCCAAGGTTTCAAGCTAAAACCTAAACATTTTCACAGCTTTCAGGAGAAAGATACGGTGTAGTTAGATTGGCTCCCTAAATCACTGTCTTTGCTACTCAGAGGAGCATTTTTCAACAAAAAACTCCCTTAAGGAGGTAAAAAGAAGGAGCTCCTATATTTCAGCAAATTCAGGATCTTTCTTTAGACTCCAGAATGATCTAGACACAACAATGTAAATATCTATTTTTTTCATAGCTTCCTGTAACAAGCAGCCCAAGGCTTCCCTCAGGCCCATCAGCTGAATATACCTTGTAGTCTCGGGGATGATCAATTCTGCCTGCCAGAAGTATGAGGCAGAAACCTGAAGGGGTTAGACACCACACCAAATCTTTGTTTTCTTTGCATTAGAGCTTTGACTCTATTGGGTCTGCAGCATTTTTACCCCTTTTTTCATCAATTGTTTCTGATGAATTTAAGATTCGCCATCATGCAGGCTACAGATTTAGAACAAATAGCCCTTTCATTTAGTTAATACCAGCAGCATAGCTATAAAGCTGTAATAGTTTACGGCTTTCAGGACATAACCTGCAACCACAGACAATACAAATTATATTACACTGTGTTTTATTGCTCTTTGAGGCCCACTAAGAGGCTCAGCGCTGTTTCATAGACCAGAGTAGCAGCAGTTCTTTACTCTTTTTAACACACAGCTGAAAAATACTCTAATTCTGTTACAAAATGCTATGTTTCCTTTTTTTTTTTTGCAAGTCTGCCCTCAAAACCGCACATACTCCCCTCACTGTAGGCTTCAAACAGCACTCTCCATGCAATTAAAGGGGAGCATACGTGCACAGGGAAATGTGTCGCCTTCCACAGCACTATCTGCACAAAGAGGGTCTCCATTTTGAAAAAGAAACAGCAACAAACCACGCTATGATAATCATTTGCAAAGACATGACATCAGAGAAGACAAAAACCTCAGGAATTGCAATTCCTTCCTAAAACGCCCCTTGTTTTTCAGGTTGTGTGTTCGGATGCTGAGAGAATCATAAAGGCTGCTGGAGAAGCTTCTTAGCCCTGCCCCTTCCTCCCTGGGCCTAAGGCTGTGCACGGAGGGAAGCAGAAAGGAGTCGCCATGTTTTCTTTAAATGGAGAGTCTAAATAAAAAATGAAGGCAATAGAGCTTTAGGAATTGCAAAGGACCAGAGGGAGTGGGCGAGCACAAGCCAGCCCTGCCTTTTAAAACGTGAAGAGGCCGTGTACTTGTTCCTGCTGCACCTGCTGCCCGTGCAGCGCTGTGCTATGGCAGAGGCCGGCAGTCCGATCTGCATATCAAATAGCTGATTTGTAGATGAGGTCATTCATTTTGTGGCCGTATGTTTGCTGTGGTGGGGATGGGCTGTTGCCTAGCAGTGGGCCACAAAGTCCCAGCAGGTTTCTTGAGTCAGCAGCCATCCTCTGCTCCCCTCACCACTCCCCTGCCCTCATTGCCAATTCAAACCCAGTTTTGACCTTAATAAATAATGCTCCAAAACGTTTGACTCGTTCCTAAGTTCAAAGCACTGGTGATGCGGTGTGAATTGACAGCTCCCTTTGATGATGCATTGGTTTGGTGACTTGATAAGCAAAATACAGATTCAGAAACCTTGGTACCTCGTGAATGGAGGAATGACGGATAGTGCCTGGCTGCAAAAACACCCTCCGAGAGGATGGGGCTGCCTTGGTGCCTGGCTAGGCTGCTCCACTGCTAAAAGATGCAAACGGGGATTAAAAGATTACCACCACATATATTTAAGTATTTGAACACGTCAGAAGTGGTTTTGTAAAATTTAAGCTAGTTTTCGTGTATGACTCTCGAAGAATCAATTATGCCTTTCTTGTTAATTTTGACAGCCACTTCACATTGGACAACACTCATTTGAAACACTTTTTAAGAGGTGTTTTCTTCTTTCAAAAGCAGCTAAAGATGCTTACTTGTTACATGCAGTACACCAAGCTGGTGGAAACAGAAAAAGAAATCAGTCACCGTTTCAAATTAAAAAGAAGGGGAAAAAAGGCAAGGCGAAGAAGATGAAAACACTGGAGTACAAAGCTGCCTTTAGAAATTGCAATACATATATGTTGTCACCAATTGGTGTCTGATAAGTTGACAGAAACTGTAGTTTAAGTGCTTTTATTTTAGGAGTGATCTGCTGACAAAAGACACATGTGCAAACCATGCCATTTAGATGAAGGAGTCATATTCACTTTTTGCAAAGTACAATTTATTTATTTTTTCCAGATTATAATGTTTTCTAGGAAGAAAGGAGTACAAAGACCCCTCAGCCCTAAAACAAAACCAAACATCTCAGCACAAATTGGAGCCTTGATAGCTCAAAGCAAAAGCCTCACAAACATCTATTAGAAGCAGGAAATGTCTAATGGAAAACTTACAAACATCTGATACATGAAAGGAAAGGCACAAAACAGGAAAGCAGAGGCATGAGCAGCTAATTGCTGTAGATTCCTCACAACATTCGCTGAAGCACAGCAAGACACATCAGCCAGCTCCTCACTGGCTCCACTGGGGTATACAACCACCATTAAAGTATTAGTAAGAACATTTGGAAAACAAACGCTTAAAAAATGCTAATAGTTTGGACAGAATGAAGTTGATTATGCTTGTGACTGAATTTATAAAGATGCTTTGAAGGTGGCCAGAGGCATCCTGGCATGATGCTTATCATTTAATCCCAGATACAAAAGCTTGCAAAAGAGAATAATTTTTAAAAGTATGATTATTATTCACACTGAAACTTAGGTGTAAAAGCAAGCCATATATCTTGCCAGATATTGCATGCATACCCAAACTTGCAGCTGAAACTTGCCTTTAATTTTGATAAGCTCTAGTCTGTCTAAGGAAAATATAAAGTTTTGCACAATGGCAATACATTATGCTGGAGCATGGACATGCAGCAAATACACAGCACCTATTCTTGCCCCTTGTAAATGCCTGCTGCTTGTCTGATTTGAATAAAGTTATGCCTGCTACTGTCAGAACAGAATTTGGCTCATGGTCTTCATGCAAATTGCCACTTGCCTGAATGTGTGCACCATATTAAGAATGCAAATATGTTTGGACGAGATGATTGTTCCTTTATTTGCTGCACACCCTAATTCAGAAGGAGCTGAATCAGAGTAGTTTTGGTGTGTGCAAGAAGGCAGACTCAGACAAAAATACATTAAACTGTTTGCAAATAAGTTAATTATGTCAATAGATCTGATCTTTACAGCAACCCTCTCTGATGTTATGCATATTCTTTCTTGAACAGAGCTAACAGAAAAAAAAAACCCCAAAAATCATCCTTAAAAAAAGAAATTGCTCATTTTTCAGGACATGAAATGAAGTACCTTTTTCACACATACTGCCAATGAGCTTATGTCCAGAATTACAGTGTTTCCTGTCTCTGATACTTTGAGCTCTGAAGGCCAGAATGTACCATTTTATTTTTGTCTGAATTTCAACTCACAAACATTCTGTGAAGTTAATTGCTTGTATTTATCTACTGGAAAGACATCCAATGTTAAGCTGAAGACATCTGGAAATCTAAAAAACAATCCCTCGTTTATACGTTTATAATTTGTTCAAATGAATGATAACCATACCCATTAAAAATGTATATCCTATTTCTCATTTGAATTTCTATGATATACTTTTTCATTCCTTCTCACTTCCAGCTGTTATTCTGGAACTTTGCCAACCCCTTCTGTGAGGCACTTCAAAGAAAAAGAAAAAATTAACATTTGAGAAAAGAGAAATTCACCCCCCTCACACACAGTAGCATTTGCTAGATTTCAGAAATAAAATGTAACCACAACTACAAAATTAATTCAGTGAACATGTCTATTTTAATTTTGTTTCAATTTATCTTGTGCACGTTTTAAAAAATATTTTAGATTTTTAGAAGGAAAACCCCTAAAAATTAATTACACTCTATTTCCTACTGAAAAATACCAAACAAGTGAAAAAAACCCCCAAAAAACCCCAAAAACAACCCACAGCAAAACAAACCAAAGGTAAGGAAAAAACCCAAAAATTTTTGGTCATATTTTCAGAGCATGCTATTCTTTCCTGTGGGAAAATTCACACATTCCATACACTGAGATATTAAGTTTGAACTTTCAGTCATTTAATTAGTTCTCAATTCAACAAAGCATTTAAGCATGTTTTCGAAGTACAAAGCACTTAAGCACATTCTTATTCTGTCCTTGAATAGGAGCAGAGTGCTGAATCACACTGGGAGCTCTGAGAGCGGAGCCCAGGGCAGCCTGACAGGGCCACAGAGCTGCAGAGCTCTCGCTGGTTTCGTTCCCCAAGAAGGGATATGGTAGTGATTACATCACACTCAGAATTAAAGCCAGGCCTAGTTTGAAAAATGTAAAACTTTTTTTGCAATCTTATATAACGTCACAAATTTATGAGACAAAATTGAGAACACATATATGCCATATGAAAAGAAAAAAAAGACAAAAGAATCCATTAGGGGTTCATATTTGCCCACTTTTGACAAGTATAAAATAAATATATTATGTAATAATCTGATAAAGCCTCATGTTATAAGTGTACAACTAGACTTGCTCTGTGTTTTGGATATATGTAACATGAAAATGTAGGTAAATTGACTTGGATACACCACCAGACAGAAAAGTATGCAATTTAGGCTTTTAAAATCTTCAGCTGCAAGGCAGCAGAGGGATACATGCGCACACAAATATACACACACATACACACTGACACATGTACAGAGTTCAGGTGAATCACAATGTTTTGGAGAATTAAGTAAAAAAAGATAATGCTATGTACCAAACAGATACCACAAACACATTTTCAGTTAAATTAGCAATAAGATTACCTTATCAGTAATATTTTCGATATTTTACAATTGAAGTCTATATCATGAAGTTTGTTTTTTCAAACAATGTTTTCCCTTTTTACCTCATCATCACTGAGTGTTGAGAAATATTTTAAACTTTACATCGTATACTGAAATAGTAATACTGGCATTTCTGGTTATTTAATATGATAGTTGTGTCTCAAATAAGCCTGTCTCAAATTTAAACAGTCCGCCTTTTGCTTCCAAGGCTCCCTGTGATATCAACAAGGAATGTAGGCTTGACCCATTTCTGGGTAGCCTTTTTAACAAACACCTTTAGCAATGCTAGAGGTAGCAGTCAGTTCTCTATAGAGATAAGCACTAAGCTATTGAAGAAAGCAAAGAATTAATGGGATTCCTAAGAATTTGGGACCTGCCTCCCTGCCACAATGCCACACTAGTTTACACTGCTGTAGACTGCTGTAACCCCAGAATAACAAAATGTTCAACTGGGCTACTTAGTTTTGTATTCACTCTCTGCATGGCAATTCTTTAATAGTGTTTCTTTGTATTGCTTCTGTGTAAAGCTTTAAGGATTGAAAATCAGTCTTACTTTCTGCATATTGTTTGCAGTTCTTAAGAGCCAAATTCTGAAAAGAATATATTATACCCATCGTATCAGATAATGTTCAGACTGAGCAAAAATATCAGGAAGCAGATAAATACTATTTTATATTTTTGCAGAAATAATTTTCCCCTGTGAAATTTAAAACATATATAAGGAAACACTGTTTGAAACTCAAAAAAGGGAATCCTAATGCAACCCAACTGCAAAAGTCTATTTACACATCTTGAAATTCTCAGTTTCATTCTAACAAAATGGTAAAACATTTTTTTAAAAGAAAAGTGTTTTAAAATACTGTGAAATTCTACCGCAGCATGGCTGTAAGCAGGAAGCAAGGAATCCCGGTACATTTTGTCTAAGTAGGGCTGCTGAAGGCTGGGGAAGGGGGAATTGTGCTTACGCAGAGGAGGACGCCCATCATGCATTCGCGAGCGGGAGATGTCAGCCATTTTTCTGCACCCTCTCCCCAAACACAGGCTGGAGCTGCCCTCGCTCCACCATGTCAGCCCATCTGCTCCTCTCCTCTCCTCGCCCCGAGAGCGCCTCCACTCACGCAAACATCCTCTGGCTTACTACAGGCATATCAAAAATGTTTTCTTTAGAAGAGAAGCAAATGAGGAATAGGGAAAAAAAAGATCATATTTTCCAAAGAAGACAAAGAAATGCGAAGCTCATCCTGCCTGCCTTGCTTGAGAGAGCTGCTCTGCATTCAGGGGTTAGCCCGGGTGGAGAATGATGCTGTTGTCTCACAAAGGACTCATGTTGAGCTGAATCTTTGATTACAGGACAAGTGCCTGCATTAGGCCCCTCATTGCGCTCACATTCTGCTCCTGCCATTTGTACAAAATTTCTGAGTGATCTCTTTGTGAATACGGACCCCAACTGAATCAAAGATGAGCTCCGTCCTTGTTGTGTGTGTCCCCCGCTCCTTATTTTTCCATGAGCACCCCTTTTCTCTTTCCCTGCTCCTCCTCTATCTGATTCCCCTCTCCCTCTCTCCTTTCACCTTGTTAGGAAAAGGGACTGCTACAGATCTAAAATAAGATCTAATGAATGGTAAGCCCTGAAAATAGAAGTAGAGGTGCCTTTTGGTGTGTTTTAAACTTCCCCCTCAAATTCAGTCACGTTCCCTACACAAATGGTGCATAACCTCTTGCTTTTCTTAATAGGATTTATGCTTGTCTTCACTCTGCACACCCTGCCACGCCAGAGAGGGGACTCCAGAGCTGCGGCCGTAACCATGGCCACTCCTCATTCACCACTCTTGGCAAATTTCTCCTGGTGTAAAAGACAGTGGGAAGGAGAGATACATCAGCAGATGCACAAACAGGATAACCCTGCCTCTCCCTCAGCAAACCACCATGTGCCTAAAACCCACTGAATTTGTACGTATTAACTGAGAATGCTCTTTTAGCACAATCACCTCTCAACATCTGCAGCGTGAAAAACAAAGCAAATGTATAATCAACCTAGATTAAAGCCCGGCTTCAGTCAAATGTCACGCAGGCTTCACGCAGGCTCTGGAAGCTGGATTTTTTATGCATCTGCCCAAATTGAAAAGGTTATTTCGCTGTCTTCAAGATGACTCTTGAGCTGAAGGCAGAGTGGAGGGTGGCTGCCCTGAAAGAAGGGGAGTTGCTAGGAGATAAGTCCAAGATTTCAGACAGCATTGGTCGGAGTTATCTCTAATTGACAGCTGCTTACCCTAAGGGTCTAATTCTAACCTTGAGACCAAAACCATAATGAGAGGGCAGCTTTCCTTCACCCCTGTTTTCTAGCCAGGCCAAGGAGATTACTGCAGGCCTGTTCTTCTCTGGTTTTTGTTATGCTTCTTTTCGTGGGGCAGCCCTGTGAGGCTCAGGGCCTGCTGTGCTTTCTGAGGCTATAGTTTGCATCAGTGAGCCCTGTCTGATTCATACCACCTGAATAAACTTGCTCTTACAGTTAAGATGGTCTCAGTTTTTCTCTTTTTTTTTGATTTTTTTTTTTTGAAAGGGGGAAGGGTTAAAAGAAATTCTCTTAAACATAAAATGATTTATTTTTTTAAGCAGACACTTCAGTGTGCAGTCTATGTTTAACCCTTTTTCAGGGGGACTTACACTGTCATTGTTAGTTTTAAATCAAGTCCACGTTGTTCACAAGTTGCTGTTATTTAGGACTCAAAATCAAACAAAAAAAAATTCAGAGAAAAGAGACTAACAGAGTCAGTAAAATAAAATGAGGCAGGTTTTCTTTTGTGTTGATTGTTTTTTTGGTTTTTTTGTTGTTTGTTTCTTTAACTGACTAGGCTTGCTGGGATATTGATTTACAAAAAAATGTCTTTGAAAACTTCAACTTGTATTTTGATCAGAACTTTCCTATAAATAGTAGAACAGTATACAAGAGCCCTAAATAAAATTTTCTTCATAGCTGTAGAAATAAAAATCTGGCTTCTTTCTCTGAGCTCATTGGAGCTACTCTGGATTTATACTAGGGTGACTGAAAGCATGATTTGACTAAATATTTCCAGGAATACAATTAAGAATAGGGAATGCAGACACATTTAGCAACCCATAGCCAAAAAAAAAAAAAAAAGAAATTAATTCCCAGAATAATTTCTTTTTAGAAAATGAATGAATTCCTGAGTTCATGTTGTAAATTTAATTCCCAAAAATTCTTGAATCTCAATCACTTTCATGTCCAACAAAAAAAATTACATTTTCTGCAATTTTTTCAAGTAGGTAGGATCAAGTGAAAATTTACGTCTTTTGGGGAGGCTGCAAGCAGGAGCCACTCAAGTGTCACTACAGGAATTTCTGACATACTCTGGGGTTGAAGCTCCTATAGCTGAATCCATTTCCCATCCCTCTGCATAAGACCATGTAGTCAAGTGGGGAGCAAAAGCAAACAGCAGCACGACAATGTATTAACTGACGGGGAGAGGACAGTCCCAGCCCCTTCATCCTCAGCCTCCAAAGCCTGCCAGTTCTGCGTGGCATTTTGGGTGTTCAAATGCCCACCCTTGAGAAATATGCTGAGACCACAGACTTGCTTCTCAACAACTGACTGCTAGCACTGATGTTTTCAAAGTTAGCAATGTGATCATTTGGACTGTATTCTGGTATTCTTTTTCTGGAAGCAGAGTCCACTGGGCAAATTAATTTTTGAAGGAATAGCTGAGTGCCTGCCTGCCAGCCAAAGGCCATAACCAGCGTATTGCCAGAGAGTCAGAGAAGAGCCAGCAAGGGAGGCTGGACAGCGATGAAACAGCATAGAGGGAAGCTCAGACCTTGGCATCACTCTCATTTCTGCTCTTGAGGGAGTGCATAAAAAAGAGAAAAGACAACATCCAAAGCCCTTAAAAAAATATTCATTGATGAGTCCCATAGAATGAACTCAGAGAAAGGGGTTTTATGGAGGGTGGAGGAATTTGAACTAGCAGAGACAACCAGCCCAGTAGTGCATACATGCATGCCATAACTGCTGGAAACCAGTAAGTCTCATCTTCTTCCTTTTTCTTTTATTTTCCTATTTAAACTGTTAAGAATATTTGCCTAATATACTAAGTCCACTTATGTACCGAGTATGACTATTTCCTCTGGAAGTCAGAGACTTTTATATCACTTAAATGGAATTTGTATATCCTTAAGGCTTCAAGTAAAAACTAAAAATATTGTTCAGTAGAATATTTCTAATAATGACTATTTCTACAGCAATTTCGCTTATCATTTAATAAGCTGAATGCATTTGAAAGCTAATATTTGTACTGTGTCTGATGGGCAATTTAAATATATGCAGCAATTGCTGCAAGAATATTCACAAGAGTTGTTCTCCTGCTCCAGAGAATAACTATCTTTTCTTACCACTGTCTTGGTAAAGTTACCTAAAATATTTGTTTCTCCATCTGAAACTATGAGAATAATGAAAATCAATCGCTCCCACAATAAACTGTGATCCTCACAACAGAAAGCAAAAAAAAAAAAAAAAAGGCAGCACAGAAAAAAAAACATATTTTCTCAGCTTCTGGAACTGAAATGTCAAATTAGGAGAACTATCAAGCAACTTCACAGGGACATAAAGAGGTGTAAGGCATCTAAGCTCTTTGCATGCGTTGCTGCAATAAAACTCTGCACCTGAGTTAGGAAATTTTCCTAAATTTTTATCTTGTTGTGCACTTCCCTTTCCTGTCCAAGACAGCAGGTTGACCTTAGGGAGAGAGAGACAAGATTCTCTACAAATCAGGCTTGTAAAAGCTACTGGCCTCAGGACAAAAAAAAAAAAGATACTGAAAATCTCATGAGTCTGAGACCATGTCCTTATTCTCTGAGCCACCACAATGCAGGTGTTTTCACCAAGCTGGTGTCAGGATTAGATACCTCTGTGCAGTCCCTCATCCATCAGCTTATGATGATCTTTCTCAAGGCTATCTAAAAAAGATTAAAAAAAACCCCAACTGTGTTTAAAACATAAAAAATAACAGCAGTCAGAAGGGTTTAATTCTTCCCACCCTGAAGCTGGTGAGACTACTGCAAGGCTCCCAGTTTACACCAGAGGAGACCCCCTGCATACCACCTGTTGCAATAGCTGGTCACTGATGCAAGGTTTCATCATTTTTAATAAAGAAAGGTACAAACTTTAACAAACTTGCAGGAATAAGTCTGTGAATGTTTAAATCAGGAAGCTACTCTGATTTTGTAGCTGGCAACAAGCTCTACTGCAAGTTTTCCTCTTCTGCAAGTTTTCAGGTATCAAACATCTTCACCTATTCATTCCAGAAACATTTCTAGCTTACTAGATATGTGACACAGTGAGAAAAAAATTAAAAGTCTGCAAATCCTGGCACTAGGGCCAGCATCCTTTAAATAATCAGCAAAGCTAGGTCTGACCATTGATCATAGTGATGCTCTTATTTCCAAGAGTGACTAAAATATTTGAATGAAGTTTCCTGAAGAGATATTCTAAAACTCTTTCTTCCTAACACAATCTTTTTTGTTCTATCAGTAATTGAAAAATAGTTTATGCTTTTCACAATGTTCCATACATAATATTATTATATTTATTCTTCTTTTTGCCCCCCCTCCTTGATGTACAAAACTGTGCTTTGAAAATTAACATTTTGCTTCCTGCCAGAGACTGTAGATATGCCAGCTGGTAATAGCTGGTTTCTAATTTTTTCTCTTTGTGTTAGAAGGAAGAAAAAGAAGTAAAAAAATTTGCTGACTTTAGGTCTTAGCCTATCAGATGAAGACTTGCTGGTGCATTAGAGGCCTATTCAAAACAGGGCTTTTCTTGCAACAGGAGCCCCTAACAATTGGTAATGAGGACAGATTCCGAATTGTTTGTGAGCAGCTGCTTAGTAGGTAAGAGCTTGTTTGGATTCAATTGAACAGTGTTTTTAGAAGCAGTTACTGACCCCTGACCCTTCCTACAGACTGGGTTGATGGGATTAGGGAGAGCTAGCGTTCAGCTTACACTTGGCTATAACAAGCTGGCAAGAGATAACATACTTTTTAATTATCAAGTTACACCTCTGCCAAAGTTTGTCTGTGAATTTACCAAATGGGTCAATGAACTATAAAAAATCAAGCCAGGCTATGGGATAATAGTTACATAAGAAAACAGTCTTGGTGGAGATATAATTAATACATTTATATAGGGTTTTCTTCCCTTTGGAAATATTTCAGATTTTCAAATCTTGTTCTACATTGTGCTCATATGCGTTGCAGAGGCATATGTTGCATGTGGTATTTATGCCAGTGCAGTTTAAGGTAAAAAAAAAAAGAGATCTGAATTATTTCTAAGAGCTGCCAAAAAGGTAGCCAAGGAAAAAAGAGCCAAACATGCAATACATGAAATTTAAATTGAAACAACAAACTGAATGACATTAAAATTCGAAGCTTGATTTTTTCCTACCACTCTGAGGCTGAAGTAATATAAAAATACTTACTATTGGCAAGAAACCAACTTGCCTAGTAGTCTACAGTCATAAGAAAAGGAAACAATTGTAGTATTATTCACCCGAAACAATAAAAGATAATTTCTGACATATTATTAAAAAATTCAAAGGCCATGAGGATTTTATGTCCTAATTCTAATTAATTAAGACCAAACCAAAATCATAAGGTTACTTATTTTGAAAGATTCTTTATCTGTTTTCTTCCATGGCTGAAGTATGAAAAATTCTCCAATTCAAGTTATTCAGGGTCCATAGCTTCCTTAGTTCTCCACACTGTCAGTGCATGTCATGTCTGTTAAGGGAGCAGTCAGTTCTGGGAAACTCTTGGTACAATAATCATAAAATTTATGCAGACTGATCCTTTCATGGACTACAGAACTTATTGATAAAATAAGTCATAGTGAACAGTGCCACTTGGTGAGCAGTACAGATATGCTGAAAGCCATAGCATGGGTTGGAAGCTGGGCTGGATTTTTCAAGGATGCTTGAAGCACTTGCTCTATCCCCCATTGCTGAAGGG
>VYZP01052322.1:10322-11627 GCA_013400635.1 Hypocryptadius cinnamomeus | reverse complement strand
CATTAACACCTGCCGATGAGCCAATGTGCAGGATTGATGCTGAGCCAGCACAATTCCTGCTAAGGGCTTGACTGCTGCCTTTGCCACCTCACTGAGGAACCCTCCCGAGAGGGCTCTGCCACCTCCTTGTGCCCTTGTCCCCGCTAACAACATCCTACAAACATTTGGAACTGAAAGCTGAGCAAAGAAAGTGGAACTTCCCAGTGCAAGCGTGGAAAAGACCTTTCTTCTTCTTTTCGTTTTTTTCCTGACCCAGGATCAGATTCAATGACCAACCTGAAGCATACTGAGTACTGTTTTTATATCCCATACTTTCAGCAATAAGGTAAAAGGAAAATCTGAGTGCAAGGCACTCTCTCCACTGCCATAGGGGGCTGATACTCAGGAATGATGGTGGCAGGGATGCCACCAAGGGCAGTGTCACCAGAAATGGGGAAGGATAATGACTGATGTGGCTCACAGAGCTCAGCTGGCAGCAGGCACAGTGCAAACTGGCATTGCTCAGGCAAACTGCAGGACAAATAGAGACACAGATTTCAGGGTTTACAATGAGAAGTAGCAAATGTACAATAAGCTGGGGAAAGGGTCTTCAGGTTGTGCTGAAACCAGTGAATAGCAGAGGTTAGGTTTGCTGAGTGCTTTATGACAAAGGCATTCATTATGCTGGGAGAATTATCTACTCTTAGTTGTGAGTCATGCTCCTCTCTCCTCCATCCTCCTTCCTTATTTAGCCAAGGAGAAACAAAATGCTGTGGGTCAAAGCCCAGCATTGTATACTCAAAACAAACACACACCCTACCCTCCATTCATAAATAGTCACTTTTTGGTACTTCCCAAGTCAGAGACTTAGCTGCAAATTAAAAGATGGGTAACAAATGTACCTACACAGCATTAAAGAAAACTGATGCCGTACAAAGTCAGCCATGTAAAGAGCACAGATTAAACCTGGTGTTAAAAAACCTTTCCTGTGAAGAAGTATATACTCTGGAATGGTTGTTTTTGAAAGTCCTTTTTTTCCTTAAAGTAACTGTGTTTAGGGTAGTTTATTATCCAAAAGCCTTAATCAGAAATAAAATGCTATATAAAAGCATGACAACTGTTATTATCTTTAATTTTTTTTTGTAATATTAAATTTTTAAGAGAAATACATCTAATATAAAAAGATTAATTGTGCAAGTATGCACATGCCATCCAGACTGATGTAGTGATGGATGTTATCCCCGTGCACACCAGTAAGACTGTGGCCTGCAATTTCAGGGTGTAATTCTGACCCTGTGGAAGTAAATGGCACATCTCCCATTGGTT
>VYZP01052322.1:322-5322 GCA_013400635.1 Hypocryptadius cinnamomeus | reverse complement strand
ATATAGTTTCTTTACAAAACACATTTTTGATGTAGGAATCTGCTCAATTGTTCAACCCTCCCCCTAACTTTCTGATAAATAGCAATGTTTATTTTAATCAAAATTAGTCACAGAAGTCTTGCACTTCATGTGATACCAGTTTCTGTCATTCATATTTAATATATTTGTTTTCATTCACACTGAGACCTACTGTCTGAAACAGAGTTGTTTAAAAAGAAATTAGTGTGACCTGTCTTTTAACCTTTTGCCTTCTCATTCTGTGTTTAAAGTCCCTTTAAAGCATGGCTTTCCCAAAGGGTGGGCAGAACGACTGCTTGCTCACCAATGCAATTTTTCTCTCCTTTTAATAAGTAATATCAATCACTGAATAAAAATAGGAGTTTTCGTAGCAAAAATGGGTTGAGCCAATATTACAGAGATTAAATTACACTTCAGGGATTTCTGAAGTCCAAAGATTATTTGGAAGTGACACTACAAAAGGCTTTGTTACCTAGAGTTTTAAAGTGTAGCTCTGAGTCACGGGGGATTAGGGCTGCAGAGATATTAGAATATGAATTATGTAATGTCTGTATCCTTACCTGGGAGTTACAGGAACTGAACATAATTCAGTGGCAGCTTCATGATAGCAGAAATACCTTTTTTTTTTTTCCTCTTCTGGCTTGCTTTTTTGCCTTAGCATGAAGTGTCTCCCCGTGGCATTTGCCACTGCAGAGCTGAAGTTTCTAGCTTATGAAAAGCTGCAAAAATAAACTGGTTATCTGTTTGTAAATGTGCAGAGTTTTATAAATCAGCAATACGTTTATCTATGTAAATCATACTTGCTTTTAAAACAGAGCTTAGTAGCATACTTTGCATTTACATAGCCCTTTTTCACTTCTCTCACTGTTTTAAAGTGATTGAATAATTTGTGTTCCTCCACACGTAACAATCCTGCAAAGCAGACCCAGAAAAATACCTGTAGCAAAGAAGAGCTTGTCCATGCATGAAAAGCAAAATAATAAAGAAAAAAAAAAAAAAAGGATAAGAAGCTCCAGAAAATTAGCCTGCTTCAAAAAGCTATTAAATTGTTCCTATCCCTGAAGCTTTACAAATGTGATAATTGTTGTGTTCTGGTCGTGCAATATGTTCCTGCACCAAGCTGAGGAGCAAGCCCTGGTGTCTGGAGGAGGGAGCAGGGCTGTGGAGCAGGGGCAGGGAATCCTCCCCGTGGGCAGCCTGAGCTCCAGGTCTGAACGCCCAGAAATGCTTCCCAACCCTGCTGGGCTGCCTAGCAAGGGAAAGTTTCTAATTCCAGCTGACTTTAAAAAGTAAATACACAGCACAGGGCTGTTCCTGCTATAAAACAATAACACCCCACCCCTCCCCAGCTAACATTTACTTTTTTGAGTTGGCAAACGATCACTGAAATGCACTTGTAATGGAAATTTGCCAATGTGGGTTAGCTGTCTTGGAGCAGAACCTTTCTGTGAAGTGTTCCTGTGAACTGGATGATTTTATCAAGAGGCAGAATACATTTGATCAGTTATTCTGTGCAGTTGCACACCCTCAGTAATGGCTTTTAAAGGAGGGTGTTAATGAGTTTTCTGAAATGACAGGAGCTGAGACAGAAGCCTGGCAAATTACAGTGAACTTTACCAGATAGTTTTGGATGCAAACTCAAATATTTGTTGAGGTTTTCAATTTAGCTGAAATTTTCCAAGGGTGACAGTAACACTGTAATCCTGGAACAGATGCTTCTGCTCTGAATGCCGTTTCTCCCTCCTCCCCACATCCACAGCTTTTGTTTGTACACACAGTGCCTCCAACACTCCTCAAGCTTCCCAGTAGAGAGCCTCAAGTTGTTGTAGAGCATCGTGGGCATCACCAGCAGCTCTGGAACATTTCCAGTGAGCCATCTGTGGTGTGATAGGAAATCTGTGCTCCGTGGCATGCTGCAATGCCATTCAGAGAAGGAGCAGACACACTGCAGGCACTGATTCAGTGAGAAGCTTCACAGAGTTGTAGGGCTGAATTCCTCCCCTTGACCTTTTAGTTAAGAATTTGGTTTAAGGGAGTCACTCAGGTTTCCTGAATAATCAGCAGATTTGGACAAGCACTTGCAAGGAGGATTCATCCCACCCTGATTTATAATGTGGCTTAGGCTGAGTGGCTGACTTGTAGACAGCTGCAATTAGGTGGAATGAATCCATCAGGGAAGAGAATGTGACATGAACATCAGCATCCACCCAGGCTGTCCTGAGAACCCTGGAATTACCCAGGCTTGCATCACTGCTCTTACGTAAGCTCAGGGAGGAGATATTCAGCAAAAAGAACAGATCCACAGCAGAAATGCCCTTGCTTTGGACACAGATGAGAACATCAGACTCATGAACTACTGCTTGAATTTAGAACAGTATTTCCTTTCAGGATTTAGACAATATATTCCAATCTCAACAATATAATTTAATTCTCATGCCTAGATTGTATAACTAGATTATATTAACTCCTGGCCTCCATATTTTCCTTCCTTCATTCCATCTTCAGCCCTTTGTCAGTTCATTTCTTTCCCTGTGGCTGTTCTCTTTCACTCATCTTTCTGAACATTACTTTTTCAGTTAGAAGGGGAAAAAACCCTTTAATAAAGCATTAATACTGTATTTATATATCATGACATTTTTCCTTCTGCCTTGATATTTTGTTGTTTTCCTATTTACCCATTTTGTGCATTCAGCCATAAACTCTTCAAGACAGAGACATTCTTTCCATTTGTGCCTGCTAAGAGCTGTATCAGTATTACTGTAGTGTGCTGTGTAAGTATTTAGTCCAGTCCTGCTTGTGAGATTCCCACAATCTGGGTTTCTCTGAATTTTGGATCATACACGAGGTTGAACACCTGCAGTCCTTGGGCAGCCGATAACCATTACTGATGGATCAAGCCCTTTTTATAAGCTTCTTCATTATCCAGAGACTGCAGATAGAAGGTAAAAGGTCTGTATTTTTATCTTCCACCTGAGTCCTTTCACATGTAACAAATCCACAGGTTGGAATTTTTCTTTGGAATGAGTTTGTTTGGACAATTGTCTGTAGTTTCCTTTCCTGACACTGAAAATAATGACTGGAGCTGCACATCCATAAACCTACCCATCTCTACTCAGTCTGGAACTGGAACTTCTTCAGCCACCCAAAATACCCCAGGGATGCATTTTTACGCAAACAGAATTGAATTGTATCGGTACAAGCAGGTATCTCTGAACAACAGCCAGTGTTATAAAACCAAGCTTTGAATTCAGACTCAGGAATCCAGATTTCTGGTCAGAAAACAGAAACAGTACCGTGTGGCACATCCAAACAAATCAGCAGAGTTTGAATTGAATTCTCCTGGATATTATCATATCCCTTCTGTAAAGCAGATACACTGAAAAGCTCAGTGTTCTGAAATGTTACATGGATTTTTGCAAAATCTGTCATTAAAGGAAGTACGTTTATCAATGGCTTTTAATTTTGCCACATGTCCTTAAAAATGCTGTTTAAATAATCTGTTTGTGCTATTGGAAACCCACAATAAAACATCACTGTTCTGTAAATGAAGTGAAAGTGAGAATTGCCCTGGTTTTATTTTACATTCTCTAAGTGGTGGAAAATAAGAGCTTTAGAAATGTGTTCAGATATTCTCGGTGTTATTATCTGTCCTTCAGCAGACAGACTTATATGGGTAAAAGTTTATTTCTCAGTTATTTTTACTGGAAGCCTACTCTCAACACCTGGTGTTAGCAATAGTTAACACCATGATGGCTTTAAAAAAAAAATAAAATAAACAGGACTTGCCTATGGTAGATGTAATTATTTTAACATGGGTTGATATAGTTGTAGTTTCTCATAAATCAGTCACAGTTACCTGAAATGTAGAAAATTTTAGAATGCTCTTTTTAAAAGTCAAGTCTTTTGTTCTTTAAGACCAGTTTAGAAAATGGTGATGGTGTGGTGTCAATGAATCTAGCAGAACAAGAAGCTGGGTTCATGTCCATTGTACAGAAAAATAATTACCAACTCTTTAATCTCCTGAGTTTGTTAAAATACTGAGCCAATTGTAACATGAACCTAGAAGATTCATAGTGAATGGTTTAAGAAGAGTTTGTGTGAGACTGAAATGCAGCTATGAGAGAATAGTTTGGCTCCATTCTCTCCACAAGATAAATGGAGATTGTGAGATCCCATCATTATTTGTGAGCCAGATTTCACAGCAGCCACATGATTTCTGCCTGACACAGGCCTAGGAATGACTTTTCTGTTCCTTGCTGAGAGAGCTGTTAATGTCTTCAGTGACCAAGTACTTCTTGTTTAGTCATTGAGAAGTGAATTCATATTAACTCAGAAGTTTTGCTACTGTGTGGCAATAATGAAATTTCTGTATATTTTCATTACAATATTTTGGTATGTGAGTAATTACAAAGTTATGTCAATATAAGTGATATGTCATTCCAGTACACCACATGTCCTATAAAAGAGAATTAATTTCATCAGAATACAAATATCTGGTGCCCCTCAACTTGTGAGCTTGGCGAGAGAAGCCATAACTTGTAGTAACCTCCATGTCAAATATTTCAGAAAAACCTTTCTCTCTAGAAGAAATTTAGTCTTGTACCTGCACATATTTGTGTTTACATTAAGCCCAAAGGCAGAAATTACTGCTGGTAATTAAAAGTTAGGTGATAATAAATAGACATGAAGGGGAAAACATCATGCAAAGCATTTGTCTTGTGGGGGCTTTATGGGATGGGGAGAGTTCTGCTTCAAAGAGAAGCAAGTAGGATGTAAAGCTCCCCAGCTAAGAGTCTGCATCTTTCATTTTCCCAGCATTCCTAAAATTCTTCTCCCCACCCCCCTCTTCCCCCTGAACCAAATCCCTTCAGCTTTGGTGACTTCAGTCTTCATGGACTTGTAGCAAATGGAAGTAGAAGGGATCTAGAGAGGTCATTAACCCATCTCCCTGCCCCAAGGCAGGGCTGCAGCCATAATAGACT
>VYZP01052317.1:0-15256 GCA_013400635.1 Hypocryptadius cinnamomeus | reverse complement strand
GCCAGCAGCTGGTTACATGCAGAAGGAACAAGAGGCTTCTGAAATGGTCTCAGAGGTACAAAAGACAGCCCCAAAGAGTGAATCTAAAACTTTCACTTGGACAATTCTGGTCCAGGGAAACCTGGAACACGTCTGCACATGTGTGATTATCTGGGTATCTAATCACTAAAGCTTTGAGGTCAAAGTGCCATCAGAACAGCTCTTTCAGATCCCTCCATAACCATGAGCACTTGAGTGGGCAAATCCATCTGCAATTTCCCTTGCAAGCTCCCTGCACCACAGGAATAGAACAAAAAGATGCACTGCTGGTAATTCTTCTTGCACTTCTAGTTTCTCTGAGGCTGACAACAACCTTCTGCAACCACACTTCAAAGGACAGGCAAAGGATGGCCACCCTAAATTAGGGAATTAGTGTTTCTGTAGGTGATGGATTACAACATTCAGCACAGCTATAAGTTTGCAGATTGGTTCAACAAACACAATATTAAGACCCTGAAGACCTGTTAAGATCTTGAACCCCTGACCTCTTTTCATTTTTTTAAGCTACCAGCATGTTCAGATATCATTTATCAGTCAACTGGCAAGATGAAAAAATAGGAGTTTATCAGCCAGATTTTGCCTGAATCAGCCTTTTCTGTCTTTTTTGGTAGGACAGCAAAATACATCTAGCAGTCTTGTAATTAGTGATTTGGTGAAATATTGAACCCTAACACCTTGATTGATTAACTTTATGATCAGTAACATCATTACTATTATTTTGTAATAATTTCTAGTCACTCACTCTGCAAACCTTTGTGTTTGCACTGAGGTTTGGAGCTCCACAGAACCAGGCCTCTCTGAGGGATCAGAGTCATGCTTCCTAACCCAAGGCAGGCTACTGTCTCCTATATTTTTTCAGTATTTTAACATTTCAAAACCGTAACAAGTAATAAAAACACTGTGAGAACAAAACTGAAGCCCTTAACTCAAAAAGGTTAATACAGAGGTGTTAACCACTAACCTCTGAAAAGCCAATATTCAAGCTGCCACCATAGACCAGAGCTACAAAAAATAAATGGATCACTAAACAAAGCTGAAGTTTTTTGACAAACGCCCCATGTGCAATGTGGAATAGTAATTTATCAATGGAATTTATTTTAACACCTTTATTTCAAATAGCAGCTAAGTAACTCCACTACTTTATTTCTTATAGAGGATGAATTCAATATGTTATTCCTTTAAATTTACTCACAGTGGCTGTGGACTCCTCGTCCCTGGAATTGTTCAAGGCCAGTCTGGACAGGACTTGGAACAACCTGGTCTAGTGGAAGGTGTTCCTGCCCAAGGCAGGGGGGTTAGAACTGGATGATCTTTAATATTCCTCCCAACACCTATAGGTCTGAGATGCTACGATTCTATACATTCCAAGTTAAATTGTATTTTTCTATTTACATATTGACGCCTCAAAGAAAAACTCAATTTTTTAAGCGCATTAGCATTTTAAAAGTTTACTACTAATATAATATTCATTACCTCTATTATTCACTAATATACAATAGCATAATATAAATTATAACATTTACAAAAGCTAAAAACTATTTTAATAACAGAAATCCTTAAAATAATTGTGTTTATTAAATAATCATTGCAAGAAAGCGGCACACTGAAATTGAAAAGTGTATTTTCTTCCTGTGTTTTTAGGACTTCTATTCTTTCAGACTTATAAAGGTGAAAACCACTATAAGCAAGCAATAAAAATTTAGGAAAGGTTGAAGGTTTCACACTGCTCTGTGGTGAAAGTTCTTCCACTAATATCACAGAACCCCAGAATGATTTGAATGGGAAGGATTTTAAAGGTAAGAACGCTGCCAGAACAAGTCATGGAAACACTGAGGGTACCAGTTAGGAGGCTTCAGGATGACTTTTACATGAGAAGCCATTTTGAACCTACTGCCAGTTCTAGGGATCTCCATGCATCCTGAAATTTGGGTACTTAATCCATCACTCCTGGAATTGGGATTAAGGCAGAATCATATTCATCCAAACTTCTTGATGGCAAAAAATGTTGTTTCTGAGCTTCTCCAGCAACCATGTGCACCTGGACCATCATTAGTTGAGCAGGGCCAGTAACACTTGTTTGGAGGATGCCAACTAGCACCTGGTGACACTGACTATAGTCTGCCATTTTAGCACCATGCAGGAATACGGAGTGGTGGGTATGGGCCACTGAATGCACCAGCAGCCTTAAAGGCACTAAATTATCTGACACTCGGGTGTGTGTTACCTCTTCCATCCCTAAGGAGGCCTACAGCAATACTCAGTGCTAAAACCCAAGACAATGCAAGGTATCACTGGGACCTGATTGTATCCTACAACTTGGTGTGCCTTGTCCCCTTGGAATCCAGGTCACATACACTCCTGTTGTGGTGCTAACTCGACGGGGAAGGAACTCTCTGTAACAGGAGGGGTCAAGTGTTGCTCATCCTCCCTGGATAGAGTGCCTTCCTTCAGGAACTCGAGGGCCTGACAAGGAGTCCAGAGCATAGAGAGTAATGTGTCAGATGCTTGTCAGTAGTGGTTAATCTCACTGGTTAACAGTGCTGCTAAAACCGCAATGTGGAATGCATGGGGCTGCACTGAAAGGAAGTGGTAAGGGTGGGGCATAAGCAACAGGTCCCACGATCAAAGCACTAGCGCATTTTACTTATAACCCAATCACTGACACCCACACAGCAACTTCCTGTACTTTAAAAAAAAAAAGAAAAAAAAAATCTGTTTCTCTCTTTCTGTAATCAACAACTTTTACCTAGAAACTAGTTAGCAGCGAACTCTGACTGATTTCAATCTGCAGCTCACAGCAGAAAACATAATTTTTAATCTGTGAGAACCTACGAGAGCCATTTTAACTGACAGGTTTCAGTCTACCAGTTCTTTCATATTTTTTTATCCTTAATTACACCTAAGACCCATAAAGCTTGAGAACCTGCATAAGAAATATAAAGCAACCAGAAGTTCGGTAGTGCTGAACACCACAGGCAGTCCTCTGCCAGCAAATAAAATGCACTTACAGATCTACAAAACTCAGGAATGTTTTAGGGGAGTTTGAGAAAATAACGTGCAGTGGAATGTAGATCCTTGTCACAGGGCACCTTCGTTTAAGAATGCTGAGATACTTTACTATCATTTGCTTTCTGTTTATCACAGCTCGTTACACAAAGCAGTGGCATTTCTTCAGTGTTTTTTGAGCATTACTCAAGATATAACATCAATACATTTACAAAACGTTCCACTCCTCTCCAAAGAAACCTGCAAGTTCTCCAGTAGTACCTGGTGAACATCAAATTACTCCAGGCAAGTCCTAGGGGAGTCCTATGAAACCTAATGTCCATTAGACCTTCATGGAGATTAATACCTTACTGAAGAAGATGCACACATTCTCTTGGGGATTTTCATTTAAAGAGTCTTGTCAGAAGAGCTAAAGAACTTTTTCTTGGCTGATCTTCCTCAACCTAAAGAGAATCTTAAACCATGTATGGGACAGAGATAGTGATGTTCCAAATCTTTTCATGAAACAGTAAGTTGGAGCTTTGAGGTACACTAGTATCTAGGTTTGCTCCTTCTGGAACACCTTCTCCTTGCTATTCTCTACTGGGATTCACTGAGTTATTAACCTTCCTCTAATTCTCTGTAAAGATTCTGCACTTAACCTCCAAACAGTTATACTGAATAAATACTCAATAGAGTATTTTACCATAAAAACAGATATGAGATTTCTCTTGGACCAAGCAAGGATCAGATTAGGATTCTGAAACATCTAAAAGATCTTGACAGACTGGTCAACAACAGAGTAAGAAAGAAAATTATTTGTGATGAACAAAACTAGCATAAAGCTGAGATTCTACTCAAGATACAAATCTAATTAAATAATCTTGTGATTGTCATACCCTCTCTTAATCTCAGAATTCAAGCAGGGAAAGATATGGATCTCAAGGGTGCCTAATCCATGCCACACAATAAGGGTTTCCCTATCCCTGCCTGATAGTACCAACCAGAGAGAGTTGTGAACTGATCTGCTAACACACTCAGATCACAGCTGCTCCTCAATGTTCCAGCTGTGAAAAAACCCAAATATCAACTAAAACCAAACAAACCAACCAAAACAACCAATCCATTTTCACTTTACAAGCAGAACAGGTCGGGATGTGTAGGACCAGACCTGATGACCCACTGCAATCCTGCTACTGACAACCCCTGCAGCAGCAGAGAAGTTTCTCTACACGCTGTGCGAAGACTGTCCAGAACCTGGATATGAGAGCAGCTCCCCTGAACCATGAACTCCTTTTATAGGTCTTTCCAGGTACATCTGAAGGCCTTTTGCTCTGACTATCACTATATGGTAAACACAGGTTGTGTCCAAAAGGCTCCGTTTCAGGACGTGTGCTCTACAACTTCCTCATGAAGGATTTGGATGTGGGACTGGAAGGCAGACTTAAGTAAGTTTGGTGATGACATGCAGTTGGGAGGAGCTGTTGACTCCCTTGAAGGCAGAGATGTGCTGCACAGAGATCTTGACAAAGGAAAGGGCTGGGCAATCCCCAACTTAACATGTCAAGTGCCAGATCCTGCCCCTGTGCCAGGGCAGTCCTGGATGCAGGGACAGACTGGGGAATAAGAGGGTGTGGACCAGCCATGTGGAAAGGGACCTGGGAGTCCTTGGTTGGTGGCAAGTTGGATCTGAGTCACCAGTGTGCCCCAGCAGCCCAAAGTGTCACCATGTTCTGGAGGCCACCAGGCCTGGAATCACCAGCCCGACAAGGGACAGGATTGTCCCGCTCTGCTCTGCCCTGGGGCAGCCTCACCTCGAGTGCTGGGGGCACTTTGGGCACCACAAGATCAGAAGGATCCAAAGCTGTTGGAGAGTGCCCAAAGGAGGGACACAGAGCTGGGGAAGGCTCTGAGGAGTGGCTGAGGGCACTTGGCTCGTTCAGCTGGAGCACAGCAGACTGAGGGGAGGCTCCTGGGGGCTGCAGCTCCTCCCCAGGGCAGGCAGAGGGGCAGGGGCTGAGCTCTGCTCTGGGACAGGAGGCCAGGAAGGGCTGGAGCTGTGCCAGGGCTTGGCATGGAGCTCAGGGAAAGGTTCTTCCCCCCGAGGGTGCTGGCACTGCCCAGGCTCCCCAGGGCAGGGGTCACAGCCTAAAGGCTGCCAGAGCTCAAGAAGTTCTTGGACAACGCTTTCAGCCTTTCGGAGGGTGAGATTGTTGGGGTATCCTGTGCAGGGCCAGCAATTTGGCTCCATTATCCTTATGGGTCCCTCTCAACTCAGGACAAGCCATGATTTTAAGTGTTTCCCTGATCCTGTGCTCAGCTGCAAGGGTTTGCTCCGATTGCTCTTTGTTTTCATGAAGGAATGAGACTTGATGCCAAACTCCTCATTCATCCGGACAAAACAGAGACCCATGGGCAAGGTGAGAACTGTGGCACACTTTGGTCCAGGACATCGTGCAGTCAGTCTCTCAATGGGACATCACACAATGTTTGCACGTCACATGCAAAAGCTTCACATAAAGAAAAGCACCAAATCAGGGCTAATCAAGAACAATCCCTGGTGGATCCTTTTTAGTTTCCACTATCAAAAGCCTGGGAAATCAGCTTCCAATGCTCTGCGAAAGTATTTATATTTTCTACTTGAGTGCAGAGGTTTGAGGAAGGTTTGAGGACAAGTAAAGTTTCCTTTCAGAGCTTTTGCATCTGCCTACCAAAATGCAACCAAACCACAAAAGTGTTTTTCAATATTAACCCCCCCCAACAGAAAGAACAGTTTTACTAAAAAGAGTATGAGCATGGAACAGAAAGGCAAATTACAGGTTTGTCTGGTAATAATTAGCATTTATTCATCCTTCAGCAAGATCTTTTATCACTTACTTGTTTTTTAATTAAAGAGACCAATAAGAAAGGTAAGAAACAACAGAAGCTTCTTGTCTGTTGTTGTTTGCTGAGCCCATTCTAACACATTTTATGCCTGTATCACTTGCTACAATCACACTATATTACTATATAATTTCTCATGCTTTAAGTAACCACTGAAGATTGCCTTAGTTGTGGAAGGAAGGGAGGAGTAGAACTGCATAAACACACGAGGCACATTTGCTTTAAAAAAAAACCTGTTGTTTCCTCCTTAGCCTATTTTATCATAACAACATTTGCTTTTGGTAGAGCGCGGAACCTCACAAATACTGTATCTCCTTAGAAGGGGGGAAGAGACACACTGAAACCATTTTTAACCAGCTGATAAAGGCTGAGTGCACATACCTAAATTAAAAACATTAATACAGCTGAATATTCCCGAAATTCCTCAATATGTACAAAAGAGGGAATGAGGACACAGAAACCCAAAAACCTCATGTAGGTGAGTCAGTACTCACCTTTCCTGCTACTATTACACTGCATTTGCTGAGAGTAATCATGTTTTTAACAAGAAATAGAAACCACATATAAGAGATTACATGGGTATATCTAGTATTTACTGGAATCACCCAACTTTATAGAGGTCCTATTAACTCTAAAATATTTTATGTAGATATTTTTTTGAAATATCTTGCATTCTTTCCTTGAAAACCAAATAAAGAAAAAACCCATCGTTCACAATGTGAAATAAGATTCCCTTCAGCGTTTCTATTTCTCCTTTTAGTCTGTCCTAGTGATTGATATTTGTCAACATGACATATTATGTGGGGGTTTTTTTTAATTACTGAAAACTCATTAGTAAAATAGTAGAAAATACACAAAGCAAGCATAGAACAAACTGCTTCAAAGGCTTTTCCACAATCCTAGAGCATTTCCTGACAACTTTGCATCCATACTCACCTACAAAAAATCCTCTCATTTGTTGCTTTCAGGGTTTTAGGGTGCACCATCATCTCTTAACCAATAAAATCACAGCAACAGGAATAAACTAATATTGCTGCAATGATCTGCTTGTAAGTCTGCTGTGTGAAATGGTATCTTTCATATCTTGGATCAATTTATGGGATAGGAAATGATATTAAAGATACCTTGGTAATAAGCAAGCACTTTTCACATTATCCAAGGAGTTTGTTCTAAAATAACTGGTTTGCAAAACCAGCCAGATCAACAATACCTGTCACAAACAGGCTGCTTGCTCTGCTCCAAAATGCACCAGCAGAAAGGCAGAGAATCCACACACTGCAGGAGACATTAATGATTGATCTGTTCTTTTTGTACTACGCTTCCTAATACTGTCTGTGGATATATAAATACATGATGATCAATGTGTTTAGTGCAAAATTCTGTGCCTTTCCATAAGCAGCATCTAGCTTCTATTGTTTTTTTGAGCTAACTGAAAGTTCCCTCTTGATATCAACTGAACTCTACCATTGTTGTTAAAAGGAGACTTGAAACTACATGGCTTCAGTTCTTTAAACAGTTTCACCGGTAGCTGAATATCTTGAAAACAACTACAGGGAGAACAGAAATTGAAGCTACACTAAGAGAGATCTTATTTTCAATTAATGAGATTTATACATCTCCCAGATTTCCATAAATAATGGACTTGAAGCAGGAACAAAATCATATATATTCAGAAAGTGTTTTCTGTTTATTTCACACAGTAATGTGCAAATGCAAGAATGATCCTACCTGGACAGACAGATCAGGACAGGTCTAACTGTGTACCCTGATCTTGTTAGTACCTAGTGGCAGATGCCTCAGGAAAAACATCAAAACAAGATAAAGATGCAGCCACAGTCATACTGCCTTGCTACTCAGCTTCAAAGGAGCTGGAGCCAGTGTTTTGGCTTTTGGGATACCCCGTTGTCTCTGTTTCTTCTGAGAATTATCTAGAGTTTTTTTAAAGACTATTTAAACTTTTTTGCATTCACCATATTCTCTGGCAAACATAGAAATAAATCCTGAGTTTAGATTACCATATAAAAACAAACCTATTTATTTTAAAGATGCCATTTACTAATCTTATATGTTGCCTACTTAGAAAATAACAGGGTTTTCCTCCTGTTTTTTCCTGCCACTTGTGATTTTATAGATCTGTAACAGCACTGTCTCATCATCTGTTTTCCAATTTGAAGAGTTTCAGCCTGGTTTACTGATAATTTTGTCAATTTACCCATAACTTCACATCTTCCTCCATGGTTGAAATATAAGACAGATAGTAGACTGTCAACTTGCTCTTATATCCAGCAATACACTGTAAATTGAAAGAAGCAGCTTTTAAAAGAAGAAAACCTCCTTACCACTGGGTGGCTTGGGTCGTGGAGGGACATTTTTCTTGGGTGGTAATGCTGGTGTGTCTGATTTGCTTTTGAAAGGGTCATCTGTGAATCCTGCCCCTCCAAAAGAGGAGGCAAAGGGGTCTGAAGCTACTGACTACATGAGAAAAAAGAAAAGAAAAGGGATGTAAGCACACTGGAGAATACCTGTGGTTTCATGAAGCTACAGGTTAAGTAAAGTAAAAGCATTAACTTCAAAACCTGAGGGCAGATGTACAGAACTGTCAGTGGTGTAGGAGGCTAATGCCCAATGACAGAGGTGCTAAGATTCCATAAACATTCAAAGACCTTATGCTCTTAATCATTTAAGTACTTCTAGAACTTTTAGTCCTAGCAAAAAAGTTGATGAGGAAATAAAAGGAAGTAAAACTTTACTTTTTACTATTCGGCAATGAACAGTCATACCACAGCCTGACCTTCACTCTAATAAACAGAACCATGACAGAACCTGGAAAAACAATGCAGAAGGAATAACTTTATTCCAAACTTTTCCAAAGTTACACATAGGTATTTGACTTTTTAGTCAAAACCTTAGGGAATATACAAAAGCATGTGTTTAAATCTTCCTATATTCAGACAGCTTTTCTAAAGGACTCTCCTACCGATTAAGAAGCACACAAGTATTATGCCATGCAGGGGAATTTATCATTGTGAAATGAAGAAAGAGGAATTTTGTGAAAAAGGTTAAAATTGCAGTCAAAACTTTGCTAAAATTTCTACCTCAAGCCAGCCACGTCTACTGGTAAAGGCTGCTGCCATCTAGTGGAGAGCTAAAACCCTCCCCAAAATAGTAAAAGTTAGAGGAAGAAAAAAACCACCAAGAAATGTCATTGGTCAAAGTGAAATGATAACCTATTTTATTTTTAACATTTACTCCACAGTGTTCAAGTGTTACTGTAGAACTAATGTAAGGAGTTGGGCACTGAGTTAACTAAATTCCAAAGTCCACCTCAGGAAAGCAGACCAAGACCTTTCCAATTATCCATTTTTTTCATGTGTGTCCTGAACCTTTTTCTTCATCTGCTATTTAAAATGAGCAAAAATTGCAGACTCAAAACATGGGACAGAATGACTGACTGTTAAGAGTGGAGTAAGGTTAGGTTACATTTATTTAGTAGCATAGTATTTTGTTAAAAGTTGGCCTCAATCTTAGAGGCCTTATCCAACCTTAATGATTTTATGGTTAGAAACAAGTCAGGATACTTACTATGAACTAACCAGGAAGCAAATTCCAGGACTTAGAATATCTGCAACAACTACCTCTTCTTACAACTTAAAACTACAAGTTAACTTATTTTCCTGATCTGGTAATCGAAAATATTTGTGAAAAATTTATTTATCCCTACTGAATCTACCAGTCTTAGTAAGACTTTGCCATATCTGACATGGTTGGAAAATTCTTTGCTATATAGCTGGTGAGGCTGACTGGAAAAAAATGAACAAAACCAGATTGTCACCTAAAAAGTTACAATCATATTACACTCTTTTAGGAAATGTCTGTACATACATTTTAAAAGGACAGTTGCTTTCCTTTTAACTTTTACCTTTGACATCTGACTGAAGTCTGCAAATCCTTCACCACCACTGAAAGCACCACTTCCAAATGGATCCAGTGTTCCAAATGGATCTGGAATAGATATGCAGAAAAAAAAGTTATTTTGAATAATACTTAAGAATTACAAGGAATGGTTGGTGGTGCCAATGAAGCACAAAACTAGGCAGGTGATTAAAACACACTTGCATTTTGACCAGCCATGAGATGTTCAAAGAGAATTCCACAAAACAGTAGGTTTTCTACCAGTTGTTTGGAGGGAAAATATGAGAAGAAAACAGTGACATATATAATGCCACAAAGACAGCCTCCATGAACTGTAACAAGACCATGACGGTTTTTGCCAATGGTTCACAAGACTCTTTATTCTCAACTCTTATATTTGATTCTTCTTTCATAAAAAGATATCTCATTATAAAATGTTTACTTCTTACCTGGACCTTTTGAAGAGATACTGGAAGACGTAAAAGGATCAGTGCTTTCAAAAGGGTCAGGCTAAATAAGAACAGATACACATAATTATTTTTCTGCTGGACTGTGCACTTGCCATTTCATGCCTACCAAATCTCTTGCTTTAAGACAAACAGTTTCCAGTTTCAGACCACTCTATTCAGTGGCTAGAGTAGGATAAAATCAACTGATTATATGAAATTTACATTATTAGTGCATTTGGCTATTGATAGCCAAATGCACCAAGAGGTACCTACAAGTGAGAAGCTCATCCCACTGAAATATATGCAACATTAGTTACCAGGGCAAAATATAAAAATACACCCAGAAGTGTTTAGTCTTTAAGCAACAGACAGAATATTCAGGTCATGCATTCATCTTATTAATAATTCAGAGAGTCTGTATACTGCTTCTTTTTAAACAGATGCTTTTTACAGCTGCTCTTCAGTTTGACAAGTCAGCCTTTATTTAAGTACAATCCTACACTGCAAGACAAACTAACTTCCCACAGACTGAAACTGGTCTTGGGTAGCAACACTCAATGAATTGCATAAGAATGAGGAAAATACTAATAAAAACAGAACCAAAAAATTCATACTCCCCCCCAAACAAGCACACACATGTTCATCAGGACAGCTTAGAACTGCAACTATGGCTATAACAAGTGTGTTCTGTGCAGTCCCTCCACTGTGCTGGCTCCAGAGTCTGCTGAGGGCTCAGGAACCCTTTAGCCAGAGCAGTTCCTCCATCTCATTCACTCTGTGACTGCAGAAACCTATGGAATGGAGGGAATGAGTGGGTGCTGCTGCTTTGAAATTCCCAACAGAGAGGAAAAATATCCACCTAAAAGTACCCTCATGGTGAATGCACCTTATTATCATGGAACCACAGAGAACACTGCTAATTGCCTAAACAATCCATACCTACATTTTAAGAATACAATTAATGATATTTCATCAGTTAGAAAAAAGTACTTTGTGTTATTTCACTCCTTTTAGCTTTCAGACAATAAGCCTGTCAATAGTAAAGAAATCTATTAAGTGTAGATTTAAAAATTACTGACCTTTGAGGGCAAAGTGGGGGTTTTTGTGAATGGATCTGAGGTAAATGGGTCACTCTTCACCTGTTTCTTGAAGAAATCCTCAGGGGCAGAACTACGAAATGGGTCACTTTCCTTAAATGGATCTCCTCCAAAGGGATCTAGAAGGAGCATGAAAAGGTAAATACAATGTAGCACTAGTATGTCTATAAAGAACTTTCTATATCTGACCTCACACTCACTGATACAATTTTTCTTACACAAACACAATGTTTTGATAAATCTGATAGACTTCCAGAGATCTCTCTACAGAGGGTATTTACTAAGTTTGAACATGTTATATGAAGCTTTCAGACTTAATAGAGAGTTACACTCTTCTCATTAAACATATTGATTCTGGATGCACACCCTATTGGGTTTCTATGTTCCCACATGCAAACCAAAAATCTGAAGCCAGGGAAACCTCTATGCTTCCTTTGTGTTTGTAAATCTTTGTGTTTGGCTACAAATTGTTTATATATCAGTCCTGTCATTAAAAAGGGCTATTACCTGCTGGAGCGGGTGGCTGTTCGGCAAAAGGATCATGCTGGAATGGGTCACCTATGCAGAAGAGAAAAATAATTTGTTTTATCTAGTATTTGGCAAGATAAGTTTGTGAAAATATAATTTACTCAGCAATTGATCTTCAAGGTCCTAGATAAGCACTTGTCACTTACTGCCTTTGAAGGGGTCTGCTCCCTTAAATGGATCAGATTTGAAAGGATCTTCTGACTGGAATGGGTCTGTATGCAATTCTTGTGTATTATTGGTAAACATCAAGGCCTTATTCTTAAATGGATCATCCTAAAAATTAAGAGGAGAAACATCACAACAGCTTGTCATGATAAAAATAAAAATGCCCAGTTTCCCATTAAGCAGAAATTGCATGCTATCTTGGTTCCTGTTTAACAATCTTTAAAATTACTTCCTAAAGAACTCTCTGAATATGTGACTTCTAAGTAGAAGTTATCACACAGCAGAAGGAAATGTGTACCCCAAGGCTACACAGAACAACAAAAGATAACAGTACGAATAGCAATTAAATGTCAAAATCTTGCCCATACTAATATATTCAACTCTCACATACTTAAATATATACGCTTAAACAACAAAAGCAAACCAACCCCAAACATCACACTATCAAAAAATTGTTCTCTGCCATTATAGCTCAGCTTCAAGTAAGACACTTACTTAAAAAGAAAGGATACAAAAATAATCTGTGGACTACAAATACAACAAATCACTACTGAGTAGTCAGATACTAGATTGCTTCTTAACTCATCTTTGAGCTTGAAGCTCCAAATACTGATTTCCCATGATAAAGCACTTCATGCAGGAAGAGTCACCCCAATA
Organism: Hypocryptadius cinnamomeus; assembly: GCA_013400635.1. Taxonomy (NCBI): domain Eukaryota; kingdom Metazoa; phylum Chordata; class Aves; order Passeriformes; family Zosteropidae; genus Hypocryptadius; species Hypocryptadius cinnamomeus. Next base: position 2,541 of record VYZP01052317.1, on the reverse strand, counting down.
TTTTAATGACAAGGGCTTTCTCAGCAGAGGCCAAATCTACGTTTGTCAAGTTACAGAAAATACCCTGCATGAACAAGCAGCAAACCTCTTCATGACATTCATTTGAATGATACCCCTGGCTTGGGTCTTGTTTGGAGGTCTCTGACGAAACCCCAAGTGCAGACAGCACCTGCACAGCAGAATTCCAGGAGCCATCCCAGCATAAGGAATACCCAGAAACAACTACCCACTTACACTGCCCCCAACACCAGAAAGAGAGAGGATTTCTTTCATCCCTTTACAAGATGCAAATGAAAACATCCTAATTAATACTTCTCAGAACAGCAGGAGGGAGGTGGGGAGAGAAGGAAGAGGAAGGAAGAATTGAGAAACAGGAAAGTGGGACAATGGTTTAAAAAAATTGCTATGAACATAGACTGGTGTTTTCTGCCAGTAAGTGGCTCCTAGGTTTTGCAAGAAAACATCTGGAAGTTTTCACTGGAAATTAAATATTTATGCAAGCCATGCAAGCACAGAAACTAAGCACTAAAGTGTTTTAAGACCTTTAGTACACGTTTCTCAATGTTCTTTTTAATCTACACTGTTCTTCTTTTGAGAAGTTTGTTTTTACAGAGCAAGTGTAAAGTACTGCATAAAGGCAGCAATGCCTGGTAAATATTTACTAACACATTATATATTCAATTTCATACTAAACCATAGCAAATACTGCTTACAACAGTAAACATGTTTCCATAATGAGGAAGGGCCACATAGATGTGCAAGCAGAATCAAGCAAGTATGCAACTTTTATCTTGTCATATTTAAGACAAGAAACAGGCTTAAAAAACAAAAGAAAATTCTTGTGTTTTAGAGGAATATTTAATACCCAAATCAACATTAGATACCCAAAAGATATTGACTCAAAAAATGTTTAAGAACTTGAAAGATTTTATGATTTGGGAAAAAATGCTGATTAAATAAAAAGGCAATAAATGAGAAAGATGATGCTGAAATTATTTAAGCAAAAGAGAACCATTCTTTCAGAAAGGGAACTGAGATATGTAATAAATATAGCTCAACATAAAGCAGAAATTTGTAGAGCTTCCTTCGGAAATAAGAAGGAAATACATGATAAAGGAAAAATTTCAGCAAAAGAAGGTTTCAAATTGGTAAACTGGAGAAGAAAAAATGCAAGAAAAAATGAAATACTAAACTGGAAATAAAGCCCCACCTCTGTCCTGAAACTGAACATGTGACAGGTTACAAATCCACAAGACCATGTGCCAAATACCAGCTAAACAATATTTCAGGTAAGGTGCAAGTCAGAAGCTTAATTAGTGCAAAATATATTAAATAACAGTGTTTTTTTTACCATAGCTCCATAATTGCTTCTTTCTGTCTGCCCAAGGCCTTCACTCATGTCTGCTAAATTTGTCAGACTCCCACCATGAATCCCATTGAGAGCTTCATTGTATTCTTCAATGCTCTTATTCATTTCCTGATGGCTCTCTTGCAGCTGAGAGAGTTTACTTCTCGCCTGAGAAGGAAAAATGCTTTAGCATGTTACACACTCAAGAACACTGTCACTCTTACAGTCTCCTTAAACACTGGTGCCTGACAGTTGCATTTTATCCTGACTCAAACCAGGAATTTACCTACTAAACACCCATCAAAAAGGCTTATTTCATGAACCAGGACTTTTTCCTCCTCTGAAAAATAATTTTTGAACTCATTTCAAGAAGCAAAAAATTGTATAAAGTACAGTGAATACCTGGTTTATTTCTTCCTGGGTTGATTTTAAAGATTTGATTATTGTTTCAAGCTGCACTTTCCCAGCCTGGATACTCTGCTCTAGCTGAGTCTCTTCTTGCTGGAGGCGATTCAGCTCTGCTTTTGCTCTGTTAAGGTCATCTTCCTGTAATTTTAAATCTGATTCCTGAGACTGAATCTGCATTTTTAGTGATGAAATCTGAAACAACACAGTAGAAAAGTCAGAGTGAAATTTGGAATAAATGGTACTTATTAAATGGTGAATTTACAATAAGTAATAGAAAGTGGTAGAGCAACCTATCAAGGAAAATCTTTAGAACTTAATATGAAGAAATGCATGATGCTTCTGCTGTTACACAAAATCCTTGATAAAAGCACATTCAATAAAACCTAGAAATACTATTTTAAATCAGAGAAATACCCCACTACTTATAAAGGCAATCAAAAGCTGTTTCCTAGGTGTTCACCTTCAGAACTTGGTCCCATTCAAACATTTATCAACTAGTTTGATGTTGATTTTAAGAGCTAAAATTACAGAGTTCCTTATAATCTTCTTTATACACTTTCTTCTGTGACTTCCTTACACAGGAAGTTTCTACCTTAAGGTAACATCCTATTTCCATTGGCAATTGCATCCACCTGAAAACTCAATCCTGATGACATTCAGAGTAATCAAAACCAGCACCACTGCCATGGACTGTCTCATGGGTTAGGACTACTGATTTTCAACTGCCCTATTAGGCTGAATAAATGTTTAGTATATTCCCAGAACAACAATTCCTGTGGAAAGGG
>VYZP01052242.1:0-14637 GCA_013400635.1 Hypocryptadius cinnamomeus | reverse complement strand
TACACAAAGTGAGCCACCAGAGTACACAACTGGTGGCTTCACCTGCCACAAGATCTTACTGATATAAACATCAGATAAGGATTCAAACAGTCATATCTTTGTGTTCTTTATATATGTGTTGCTTCAGCGAGAAATCATCTGCAAACTTCTTGAATGGTAAGCGTAATATGGTTTTCACACAAATTCTGTCACTCAAATTTTTGTTGGGCCTATTTTTCTTTTGCTTTTAGGGAGATATTTTTTGTTTAAAATACAACGTAGAATTTTTTTGAATTTGTATTTAAATGTAAATTTGGGATAATTTCAGCTAATTGGAAAAATGTATATATGTATTTTAGTTGATTTTCATAAAATCTGTATTTTAAAAGCAGGAAAATGCAAGTAATATACAAATAATATTACATCTTTTCATGTTCAGTATGGACTTTACGTTTCTTTTTATTGGCAAAAGTTTTTCACAATGTGTTATTTCTTTTTGGCCACCATTTATTTTCCCCAGTATATCCATATGAAAAAAACCATTCTAATTTTTGTACCTACCGTAGTGGTAGATATTAACTAGATTTCCAAGTGATGCTTGTAAAAAATGAAATTTTTAATTAAGTATGCTTTAAATAGAATAAAACAGACTATTACTGATGAGAGTCTGGTCATAGTTTCATATCTACTAAACATGAAATAGAAAATATATTTCAAACAAATACCAATATGTACTCCATCTAATAAGCCTACATAACTTAATCTTAGGCAGTGAGACACAGTGTCTGACTGATTCTGACTTAGGTACCATCCTTAAGTTAGGACAGGAATGGCCAGGGCTTGTGGAAATCAAGTCAATAGGTAACAAGTCTTAAAAGAAGAGCTAAAATATCCAGTACTGTACTCACAATAGTTTCGTTATTTTTGCCTATTTCTTCTTTCCTGAATTATATTTGTTTAAATTGACTAATTTAAAACAAGACTATGTATTTTCAAATTTTTTTAGATTCAGGTATGTGAGCATAATTTTTGCTTCATTATATATGTTACCATTTTCAAGATAATGTTTTCTTTTATTATTTAATTATATATATATTAGTTTATGTGCACCATACAAATTACCTTTTAATAAAGTTAATTTTCAACTAGCCTTTTTTTCCTAATCTGATAGAAATGTGGTTTAATATGCCAAAAGTTATCCTTCTGATTTCACTGCAATTGAACGGGTAATTCATCATGAAGAAATAGAAATGATACGGAAAACTTGCAAAACACATTGTTGATATTTGAAAGAAGTGAAGACCTGAGGTATAATCTGACAATGAAAATAGAAATTGCATTCTATTTTGAAGAATATGGTGCAGTCTGTGATGATCCATAGAAAGCTTTTACTGAAGATTTCCAGTGTTAGCAGTTTCGCAAAATAGTCAGTTCATTATTCCCAGTTACTTAAACAAGAGGGTCAGGTTAACCACTGGAAAGTCAGGATCCATATCTCACTTTAGATATCAGAAACCATGGAAGTGCTTTCAGAAAATGTGTGTCCCTAAGAAAGTTAGAGGGTTAAGTGAATCCTCTTCGTTTGAAAAAGAGAAACTATAGTCAGCAGAAGTTAAGAGGAAGACAGACTTTGGATGGATAACACGTAGAGAAAGCAAGGTCAGGGGAAGAGAAGAGGATTAAGCAGACTTGAAACATAAAGAGAGAAGCCAAGGGAGAAGAACAGAAAAGAGAGATAGTAGGAAGGGTACAGAAATTATCATAAAAATGAGTTTGAAATGCCAACATGAAGGTACTGGAGATCATATGCACTGTTGCTTTACTTGTGCTACTTTTCCATGTTTGAGGTTGTCACTCTTCATTTTCTATATTTGCAAACTAGTGGCAGGGGGAACACTAACCAACACTGGTTCCCAACAACTATAAGCATGAAAAGGTTTGAGCGCTCTGGTTCAGCAGTGAGATGTACACTGCACTCTGAGGAAATATATGACAAAATGGGGGAATTCCAGGCCAGTGAGCTTAAAATTTACTGCAGGTTTTCATTAGAAAATACGCATGGAAACATTTGACAGAATTATAAATATTGCAGTTTATATAATTGTGATAAGAGATTAATCCTACTTATTTTGTCCTTCTGTTGCTGCATATGGTAAAGACAAGGACATCCCAATAGAGAGCTATGAATTACTAGGACACATTCTGGCAGGTTTTTCTTCACACAGTCAATTTTAAGAACTCCCACCTTTAAAGACATTTATCACTAACAGCTCAATATCAGTAACTATCAAAGACTATATCTTTGGAAGGACAAAAGTAACCTAAGGCTCTTTTCAGAGATGGAGAGAGAGAGTTGAAGTTGTGTGATTAAGATGTCTTTGTAGAGGACAGATTTGGCTGGATAGGATGTCCATGCGAGAACAGGATTAGTAAAATGACAAACTAGTGAATGAAAAGCACCATAGCAATGAGGATGTTGTGTTCCTTGACAGGCAGAAAATATACTAAGGAGGAAAGTTCTGTGGATGCATATTAGTGATGCCTTGGTCATGTAAACCACACAGCTGCTGAGGAAAGACCAAGCAGCACAAAGAAATAATGTTTCTGAATGTATTACTGGTCATCAAGACAGTGCTTGAATTAGATTGCAGGTGAGATTTGGGCTTCTGAAATCTAGGACTGTCTTGCCCCAAACAAACCCTTGTCTAACTCTCACATGTATAAATATCCTGAGGCACCAGCACCTTCAATCTGATCTAGTTGAAGATGTCTCTGCTCATTGCAGAAGGGTTGGACTAGATGACTTTAAAGGTCCCTTCCAACACAAACCAATATTTAGTTCTATGTATTTTATTATCAAGATTCTCCTTTTTTTTTCCAGATATGTTACAACTGAAGGTATATCTAAACAATCTCCAAAACCAAAATAAGTTCATTCAAAATAAGCAGTGTAAAGCATGTATTCAGTGCCTTAGTCCCATTGGACTGAGGGATCATAAATTTTCTGAAGTCTGATAATTCAGTTTTTCCTAAATTTCATGGTTAGGGAAAGCCCAGGACGGAGTTCCCCGACTTCACAGATGGTTTGTGGGTCTGGTCAGTGGTAACTGAATGTGCAACCACAAAACCAGTGCTGAAGGCAGGAACAAGAAGACAAGTTTTCCAGGGTGGTGGAGAATCAAATATCAGCACTTTTACTCAGTCTCTGGCTGTACATTGTCACACATCCAATGTGTGTGAGGAGAGAAGAGCATCGCTACCAGAAAGCAAGCTGCCATTTGGTGACCATGATTGTTTTTATTATGAAGCAGAGAGAATGTTTTAATCTCTATAATTTTAGGGAGACATATAATACCTGCCATGTGAGAGGCCCTTCACTTGTTTAAGAGGTAGTTTGCAAGAGATGGCTCAGCTCCCAGCTTCACAGGAAGATTTCTGTCTGAAATGGGTACCTAGGTCACCCCTCACCTGTACACACTCCACTCTGAAACATTCAGCCCTCCCAGGAACAAGGGCTTACATTCACTTTTGCTACCATTCTACTAAACTTGTTCTAGATTCACCATAATATTTTTCTCTAGGAGTCAATTTGAAGCCAATAGTTGCTTCAATTAATTGCTGGGCTGCACTGCATACTTAGGAAGTATCCTTACCAAGAATGTTCTCATGGAGTGACACCTGATTATTACAATAGATATTAACCATAAAATCAATTTATACTTCCTTTCAAATCATAGATTTACTCTGTAGGCCTCTACTTAAATTTCTTCTTGTCCATAATAGTCAGAGTAGGACTCAAAATCTGTAAGATATGATTTCATATCGTGTTTTATCATTAGAGAAAAAAGGCTCTGCAGTGTAATAACATGAATTATTATTTTCTATATACCCTTTTTTTTTTAACAGTTAGGCATGTAACAAACCTGTCAATAACTTAAATCCTTCTGCTGAGCATAGCAGCATATTCCTTACTACAGCAAAATCTCAAGAACAAAGAATGCAATGAAAAATCCATTAGACATAAGTGTAAAGTGTTAGTCAAGTTGACCTCACCTCTTTGGCAATGACAGTAGCATTTTTTTCTCCATGGTAAGTACAAGTGTGTTTCTGAAAATTTGTAGGAGACAATGCATTCTTGCTTGTTTAGGCAGTAACTCAGATTAATTTCTGAATGGCTGTAATCAATATCTAAAGTAGCATCATGACTTCATTTGGCTTACTGAATTAAGCTGATCCACTAAATCCTAACGATCATTTTACACATCATAATTTATATAATACTAGAGCCAAATAAATCACTCCCAAAGCAAAAAAACATACAGCGCATCCTTTTCATTACTGCCACTTGCTTGAATTTATGGTTCCTGGGTCTGGAAAATTAACAAAATTGCAGTAGTGTGTAACTCCAGTTCCAGTATTCTAATGGTGCATATTTACTGTATATACAATTTAATTATTAAACAATCATATTTTTAATGAAATGCTGTGGTATGATTACCCTTAGTGAATTTTTGCTTGTACTAATGGATCCACTCCTTCCATTAGCAAGATCATGTTTGAAATAAAATGGTATAAATGTATTTTAATCCACTCTAGGGAAAAACAGCTGTAGGAAAGGTTACTCTTCGACTACTTCTGCAAATTAGTTCCTTATGTCAAATCATTATGCAGAAATAAAAGCTGTGGTCAGCCCACTTAAAATTCCATTTGAATCCTACTGGGAATGGAAAACCTTTGTACTATTTTTCATACTCTGAACATTCTTCCGAACACTTACTAGAAGACTAAAATGTAGCAGTAATTTTAAAAGAAGGGAGCAGTATTATCAGATCTAAGCAAATTAGTAAAGCTATGGTTGGTTCTATTGTTTCACAGCTTTTCTTGGGCTGTGAAATTTAGGGGATTTTAAGAAGAAATGGATGATAGTTTTACTAATTCTTACTGATATTCCAGTGACACTTCAATCTCCAGATAATGATTTATACAGAAAATGGCATTTATTTTCTGTATACAATATCCAGATGTTAAGTTTAATTTCTCATAAAGAGGACTGTGAGCAACAGAAAAGTCAAGGCCAGGCAGGGAATTCAAAGAGATGTCACCACAAGAAGGTGAACATGCTCACCAACTGGGGATGCTTCTAATCAAGGCACCATGAAAATGATGGGAAATACAAAGATCTCCTCCAGTGTCTTAATCCCAGGTCACATAATTAGAATCTCTGCAGGCACTAAATGCTAGCTTTCCTGAGTATAGCTTTCTTGCTATAGTATAAATATCCCTATTCCTGTTGGCCCTAATTAATGATGATGCAGCAACAAAATCATACCTTAATGCACTGCTGTTTGCAATACCTGGGGACACAGCAGTGTGTGAGGGGAAGAAAGTTTTTGTCTCATTTTTAAATGTTGTCTGATAATTGACAGGAATGAGGGTTTACACCACAAGCACTTAAACCCACCCATTTAGTCTTAGAACTATTTTGGCTTATGGTCTTAACACTACTTAGTTAAGGATTTGTAATTTCAGCAACTTACAACAAACAATTCTGAAGTCACAGGCTCAAAAATAACAGGATCAAAATAACAAGCACAGCATTTGTAGAGAGAAGTCTGGTGTTATGCACACCAGTGAAACTCTCTGAAGGAATCAGCAAGCAAAAAAAGGTACAAATTATGCCAGAGATAAGTGGATTTGGGAAAGTTCTTCAAAAAGTTCCCTCCTTGTAGTCTTTTAATGAAACTAAACTGTCATAGGACAGGCAAGAACGATTTTCTGAATTTGGTTAAGCATTGAAAAATATGGAATAGGAATACAACTCTGTAAAGCAAGGAGGTTCCTTGGGACCCCTTAAAGTCAGTGATGATATAAAGGTGCAAAAAACATTCTGGTGACTTGGAAGGCACTACTGAATTCTCAGAATGACCAAAAATACAGATGATTATGGCAGATCCCAAAAGATTCTTGATACAGTAATGAAATGTCAGATGAAATTCAATGTTGATAAATTCTAGGTGAGTACACATAAGAAACATAACCCTAACTAGCTTCATATGAGTGTGTACCTGAATGCTATTCATTGATACTATCACCAGCTAGAAAAGGGACTGTGGTGGAGAAAACTTCTATGTAAACTTAGCTCAGTGGCATTCAAAAAACCCCAAATATATTTGTGAACATTTATGAGAGGAATGAAGGAAAAAAATCAAACAAACAATGAATACTACTGCCTGAATATACCTTAACCATGTAAGTCTTCCCTTTCCATTTCTAAAGGAACATGGAAAAGATTCAGAGTAGCAGGATGTGGCTATTCAGAGATAAACAGTGGCATTTGTAAGAAGGAAAACCGCATGTACAAGGGCCCATCAATGAGCAAAGTGCATCAATGAGCAAGTACTTTGTGAAATAATGAGCACTAACGGGGATAAAAAAAAAAGGGGGAAAAACGCTCCATTTTTCGAAATAAAAACACTAGGGACCACTAAGTGAAGCCAGTGGTAAAAGAAAACCTTTTTTTCCCAAATATATAACGAAATTATGGCACTTAGTGCCACAGGATGTTGTGGCACAGACAGTATAAAAAGGATTTTAAAAGGGAATGAGCGAAATAATGGAGAATAGCTTGTTGACAGCTATTAAATAGGCTATACGGAGTGTGACACTTGGTTTTGGCAGTCCTTAAGCTACCGCTTGCCATAAACCATGAAAACACAGCCAAAAAATCACCTCCTGTGGCTCCTACTGCTGTCCCTAACCCTCTGCCCCCTCCACCACCTGACCTTTAGCAGGGCTACTCATCTCACGTTAAGTAAAATGCTTGTTCCCCGAGTTACACGTATTTCCGTAAAGACTGACTCTTTACAGGCTCTTTAGGACTAACCCTTTGAAACACCTCATGCTCCTTCCTTCTCTACTCTTCCTACACCTCCCCAAACTGGCTGGTCAAACGAATTCTGCAAGAAAATGTTATGGCTACGCAGAGAAGCTAATAGCAGAAAACTCGCAGCGCTTTTTTAGGGTCTGGAGGGCAGTGCAGGGGTAGGCAGCACCAGTTCGGGCGATGGCTCCCGGCGGGCACGGGCGCTCCGCTCCCGCGGGGTCCGCCCGGAGCTGCCCGCCCGCGGTGGGAGCCGCCGCCCGGCGGGATGCCCGCCCCGGCGGGACGGCCCCCGCCTGCTTTCCCTGCTTTCCCTGCTTTCCCTGCTTTCCCCGCCTCTCCCGCCGCCGCCGGGGCCCGGCTGTCACTCGCTTTGTCGCCTCGCAGGTCGCCGGAGCGGACGGGGCGGGCGCTGCTCGGCATGAAGCGCTCTCTGCTGCGGCTCTGCCGCTCCCGGGACAAGGCGGCCGCCTCCAGCGCCTACCAGGGCGTCGTGTGCGAGGCGGATGCCGCCTCCGTCGCCTCGCAGGATGTCTTCAAGGTGCGTGCGGGCTGGGAGAGAGGGATGAAGGTGGAGGGTGAGGAGGGCTGTGCGGGCTCGGCAGGGGTTGTGTCCCAGGGAGCCATGCCTCCAGGGCACCCTGTCCGCTCGCTCGGTGGAGCCGGGAGGGAGGATCGGAGCGGCATGGGAGACAGGCTGGGAGCGTCCCCGGCCGTGGGGTGTGGAGGCGCAGCACACTGATGTGGTGTGGCAAGGTAGGGGAGCAGGCGATGGAGGATGTGGATGGCAGGCTGCTGAGGCAGAACTCACATTTCCCCTGGGCACAGAAAGAGACGCCCTCTTAGAGGGGGAAACAGGATGGAAATGAATAGATCTTAGCAAAAATGGTATGAAAGAGTTTAGAAGCACTGGAGCTGTTACAAAGGGAAAGGGAACTATCAGTGCAACTTACACAAGTGATATTGCAGCCAGAAAGACAGAATATCTTCCCATTTTTAATAGAGAAGAGGATGAGAAGTCATGTATTTGTATTGCTGCTAGGGAGACCTCGACCAAACTTTAGTGGAGCCTTTTTTAAGCATAAGAATAATTAAGCAAAGGAAGAGTTTGCTTACAGGATGGAAGTCTTGGATAACTTCGGAAATTTTTAACAGCGGGCTAAACAAATTTGACAAAGTTTGGGTTTAAGGACCTCCTGAGGTCATTTCCATTCACATGTGTTTTCTGTGTGCTAGCTGTAGACCTGAGCAGCACCTCTTCAGCGCAATACGGCTGGTCACTCTGGTGGGTGATCTGTCACTACAGAGCTGTTCAGGCACAGGGCAAAAGAGCTGCTGTTTAAAATAGCTTGCTTTGCTGTTTTTAGCTACCAAGTACTGAGAATGCCTAATTGACTTCTTTCTTCCTTATTTTGTTAGTGAATCAGTACAGTATTGGCTGATAAATCTTACTTTGGTCGATAGAAATTATCATCATGCCACATTTCGTCTTACACTGAGAAATAAACCCAGTGTTAAAAGTAGAAAAATGTGGTCTTTATCAATAGAAATAATAAAGGTAGAGTGTTAGAAGAAATAGAAAATGCTGGGCTCTCTAATAAGGTTTTTTGGTGTGTGTAAAATGTATAGATACTGCGTGTGTAATTGAGCTATTATTTTTGTGACAGCGGATTCATCTTAAATATCTTTTCCACAATTATATCACATGTTTTCAATTAAGTTTTTCTGATTGCACTATTGAAGCTGATACCAGCCCCATATTTGGCCTCAGTCTCATAAATGTTTAAACACATTTGTAATGTTATTGACATGAGTGACCTCACTGAGGTCAGTGGGACTATTAAGCTGAATGAAGCTGAACACGTGCTCAAGCACATGAATGGGCTGCCCTGTAACATATATTTGCTTAAGGATGGCAAAAATTGTTGAGTCCTTGACACTCAGGGCATCCTGGAGAGCAAAGTTTTCTTTTTCAGGTGTGAAGGGAGCAGTGATTTTAGGGAATTCCCTTTTTTTATTCTTTGCTTGCTTACACACCATTTGAAGGTTTGCATTACTTTAGATAGGGTTTTTTCTCTTTTTTTTCCACCTAATGCAGTTGAACTGTTTTACTTTTTTATTCTCTCTTAAATTTTAGTATTTGTTTCTTAAATTCCTGCCCATTCTACTGCAATCATGTTATTCTATCACTTTACATAGAAATATGGGATTTTAATAGCTTTAACAAAAATATTTGGAGAGTATCATAAAATAATAAACAGCAGAGTTTCCGTAGTGGACTTTGGTTGTAAAACATAGTATCTGGAATGTATCAAGCTGTCAGTGGGCTCACTGGGAAGATACTGAGTTGTTTCAGGCTGAAATAATAGTTTGATCTTCTAAGCATGCTGCTGAAATTAAAAAATATATTGGTTTCTCTGACACAAAGAACATCACAGAAGCCCAATGGCTGAACTTGAAAGCTGAGATCACAGTATCAATCTCTGTAAAAATATCTAAAGAAAAGAATTTATCAAGACTATTAATTTTCCTCTCTGTTGAATTCATTTTACATGGCCACTGCAAGAAAGAGCATAAAAACATAAGTGATGAATTTGCTTGTTTGAGATTTTCCATGGTGAAGGAAGGATCTTGATCTCACTACAGAAGAGGGAATAGTATATTCAAGATGATTTTCAGTTTTGTTCATTTTGCGCTATTTCTCATCTGGATCTTATATTGCAGTCTGCTACACCAATAACCAATCAGAGTTTCACTGTTGGCTCAGTCTGATCAGGATTTGTGAACTTCTGTATGAGCCAAAACAACTGGGCAGAAGTTATTGACTGGTAACATGCCCACAAAATCACATTACAGTAATTTCCTGCCTTTTAAGAGAATGAGAAAATGACAATGTTTTTACCCAAAACAGGTTATTTCAGATGGAAGTGCCTGTAGGCTACGGAGCTTCATTAAGAAGAATCGTTCTGGGCTTACAAAAGTGGATGAATTAAATGCCACCCCACTGCATCACGCTGCGGAAGGAGGACAAATAGAACTCATGCAGTTGATCATAGATGATTCTTCCTACGAAGGTAACATGCATTTTATGAACTACTTTATTTAGCACAATTAAAAAGTTCAATAACCAAGATATCCATTACCCAACTGAAATAGGACTGGTAAGTGTTATCTCCATTTATAGATTCAAATATATTTCCCACTGTCTGTCACAGTTTGCACTGTCTCAGGCGTGCTTTGGGTTGCTTTTGTTACGTAGGACTGTTTTCTCTCTAATGCAATGGATCAATATGTGTTGCTTTGTTTGACACTCAGATATATAGTCTTCAGATGTGAAAAAGAAAACTGCAATGATTGAACAAAGGACTTGACTTTCTGTCTTCCTTATTCACGTTATATGTCTCTTATATAATAAGCATCGTGAACTACACCAGACTGCTGATAGACTGTATGCTACTGAGTGAACCTACAATGGCCCTGAAATGCTTGGTTTTTTCACCTATTGATGGTCAAACTAATTTTAGATTATTCCGGCTGCAATATATATATTTTTTCTTTTCAGTCCATTATTTTTGTCCTAATTTTTCAGGATATTGGTAGAAGTTTATCTTCAGTTTTCAAGCTCAAAATGTATGTATAGGACAGACCATTTTTATAAAAAGCAAAATGGAGCAGATATGGTGTTTAATTTTCTTACCGCTTGAAAGCACTTATTTGTTACCTCTTATTTAGGTTATTCACACTCATTTATTCTATGCAGTCTCTAAAGAAATTTCTGTGAAGTCAAAGAAAATAGGAAAAAGAATAATCAAGGAAAGAGGGAAATCAAGTAACTCTTGGATGAGGAGAAACATGTATAATAGTGGGCAAGAAATAGAGAGATGTTTCACCACTTCCATTCCTCCCACCAATACTGTACATTCAGCACAATATTTAATCAATTTAACACAATGCACTGCATCTCATGAAATCTTTTCTTTTCCCTTTCCAAAGAAATGTGGTAGCACAGACCTAAACTTGACACTGAAGACACCTTTTTTTTTTTTGTTTCAGTGCAATCAGATCATTTGATGGTTTTGCTTTGGTTTTGGTTTTGTTTTTGTTTTTGTTTTATTTGTTTTGTTTTGTCTCCTTTGATCTAGTATTAAATGTGATGGATTCTTCTGGAAATACCCCACTGCACTGGGCCACAAAGAAAAACCAGGTTGAAAGCGTTCGCTTGCTTCTCAGCAGAGGAGCCAATCCAAACATTCTCAACTCCAATATGATGGCACCTTTGCATATGGCTGTTCAGTCCCTGCACAATGAAATTGTGAAGGTAAGTCTAAAGTCTGCCTAAATATACACACTTGATGAGTAGCTCAAGCAGCAGCCATGTGCAGAGCACCAAGGCCTTGTTGATATATGCCATATCTCCTCATGGGTTTTCTTTAGCGAGCAGGATGTGTAACATGATGCCTATAAAAATGTTGGTGTCCTCTTAGCACTGCAGTAAAAAGTAACTTAGTGATTTATAGAAGTACTGAAGTTTGTGCTGTGATAGTAGTCCTTATGTTCCACAGAAAGTGCTTTTCAATTTTCCAGACACAAGGGGCTTTCTTTAAAAGTTCTTTTAAAAATGGAAACTTCATGTAGGCATGTGTATTTCAAATGATAATATTCTGTTTCTTGTTTTTTACAATTGTGTAGGGTGTTTTAGAAGTATTAACATTCTTGAAACTAGTGTATTTTTAAAATAAAAAACAGATTAAAACTAGTCAGAAAGTACAGTTTTTAGAACCAACATTCTAATAATAAATTGAATAGTAGCAGAACTAAATCTGCAATAAAAATCACAAAAATATATTGTGATGAAATTACTAAGGTGTCCATGTTGAACCTTTTAAAACAGCGATAGCTTTGAGATTTTAAACAGCATCGTTTTTTAACCATTTTTCTAAGTGCAGTGAGAATCTTTTCACTTCATATGCAGCATAGGGTTAGAATTTTAAAAATTTTAAAGTTCTTTAATTTTTTAGATGAATACAACCTTAAAATTGCAACACTTCCTTTTCTCTTTTTAATTTGTCTCTTTTTGTAGTTCATCCATGCAAAAGAAAGAAACACATGTTATCTATATTCAAGAAAAATAAAGAATTCTTTGGAATTGTTTTAGTGTCCTCAAATCTTTTACAAAATCTGTATTTATTAGGAATTAAGAACAATGAAATCTGAAATTAATGACATTTTTTAAATGAAAAAATGACATTTTTATCAGCTTCTGTGCTTTGGTTCTTGACTAAATCTGTGCTCTCATTTTTTCTCCTCTCTGTTGTTTATTCAAACTAATTCTCGCTTGGTTTTTATTGCCAAATTGCCTGAGAGTGATTAAATGTACCAGTTCCTCTAGTGCAGAAAAAATAAATAACTGAAATTACTGAAAGACAATTAAATAAATATGTAGCTAGGGGAATAAATAAGCCAGTATGGTCATTATAATTTCCAGATCCTTTGCTTTTCAAAAAGTTCTGGAAGCAGTCATAGAGATAATTGATCATACTGATAGTCCAGTGTCAGCTGTTAGCATAGAGACAGGAGAAAAATGTCAGGATTGCAAGGTCCCAGTTTTCATCAAGACCCATCTCCCCTCATTTTACTGTTCAATTGAGCAGATTTCTAATTTCAGATTCCAGAACACTGCCACTTGCCAGGGAATTTTCTGTTGAAAACTTCAGTTAAAAATCTTTAGCTGCGATGTGCTACAGAAAATACTTTCTCCAATTATTGAGAAATTGTTAAATCAAACTTTAAAATACTTTGCAGCTATGTGCAGGTTTTAACTCAGTTACCTGGCTGCCCGCTGGAAGGAACTGTACTTCACATCTGTTCATATCTGCATTTTTCACCAGCATATTTTGGCATTCTCCTGCATTTTTCCCCTCATCTGCCAATACATTGTGGGCCTCTGACATGCCAAACAAGGAAGTTGCAAGGGTTCTATGGGTTATAAACAACAAAAATGATGGAATAGGCTTTTATTGTTGTGTTTGACTTATGACTGACTGAATGTTTTCTTAAACATTTAGGTTTTAGTCCAACATAGCAGTACAGATGTTAACTTGGAAGGTGAAGCAGGGAACACACCCATAATTGTAGCGTGTTACAAGGACAATCCCGAAGCACTGACACTCCTGGTAGGTATAATTATCCATCATCTTTTGAGATGATTCTCCCTACCTTGATGCAGAGTTATTCTATTCCTGGGTTTGGTCTTTGTTCAGTGCAGGAAGGTTAATCATCGACCTAGTGTTCAACTGGCTTTGCATGGGTTACTGAGAAACTTTAATCTTTTAAGTGGGTATATTATATCTGTAGCTATCTGACTGGTCAATTCAAGGAAAAAAACTGATTTTGAAGGTCATGAGAACACAGAATGAAGCACATGCATTGTATGGCTATAACATGCAAAAGATACTTGTATAAAAACTTCATAATACATATGTAACATTAAAAAAAGGAGACAGCTACCCAGGAGACTATATCTGTAGTAGTATATTCATTTCTCAGATTCTTCTGTCAATAAGCTGTATTGAGCCATTATTTTTCAGATTGAAAATGGAGGAAAAATATGTAAACCAAACAAAACGGGATGTATGCCTATCCATGCAGCGGCATTTTCAGGTGCAAAAACATGTCTGGAAATTCTTTTGAAAAAAGGTAAATACAATGTTCCCAAATAGTGAGTAGCAATTTGCTGCTTTAGTTCTCAAATAACTGTGAAAACCAGCAATTATAACTGTGCTTGAACTTACTTATGTTATTGCAGTTATTCCTATGGGTGATTTATGCTGACAACTTTTGTATCATTGTAGCAGCAAACTAGCTGCTTTCCTAAATGTATGTTCATCCATTGTTAAATGACAGATGTGACAGGTTCATATTTTGAGAGGGGAGAATATTGTTGCTCACTTAACATGCTTGTTTTGAAAGCCTTTAGATCTTCTGTTATCTCATTCTCACTTTTAAAAAAAATCTGTTTATTTTCATCTCTCAGGTGAAGAATTGGGTCACTCTGCTAAAACCCACATCAATTTTACCAATAATGGAAAGTGCAGTCCACTTCATTTGGCAGTTCAGAGTGGCGACCTCGAAATGATTAAAATGTGCATTGAATTTGGAGCTCAAATTGATCTAAAACAGGTAAAACTCAGATTGGAGTGAAATGTATTTTTGATAAAACCTAGCTATCTCTAAATCTCTGAGTGGTATGAAAAAAAGACAAGCAGATAATCATTGTTCATTCTCTTGCAATGCAGAGCAGAGGGAACAGCAAATGAAAGCAAGTCTTTGGTTCAAATCAGGCAGAATGTCATGTTTCTTTACACAAGTAACATTGGGTCACCCCTTCCCAGAAGTGGGATCTTCAATCTGACACTTTCTGGTCATTCTGATCTTCCTCAGCCCTGCCTTGGCCTTTACAGTATCTGCTTTGTAAGCAAACACAAATTTGTGATAACCAGTGCTGCTTCCATGGCGTACTACTGCTGGTGTAAGGGTCTGTGCCCAGATGCATCCATGAATAAACATTTTTTAAAATATCTACTGCTAATCAAAATGTTTGCAAGGACGGAATCAACTCATGAGAGCAAAACTAAATGTAGTTTTGCTTTCTTTTACTAGTTTGATTCTTTGAACACACAGCTTTCGAATAAGGTGAGTTATGCTGCTGACTTTGTGATGGGCAAAACTATTTTGGGAATGCTTATGGCATTGTGGAAAAGCCCATTCCAATGCATTCA